>SKCR01017713.1:0-122829 GCA_019454045.1 Zanthoxylum bungeanum
ATACACCTACCCTGATTCGGATCCCTATAGACACAGTCATACTAACAATGGGATTCTGAGGGGTCTATCCAGAACGAAGCTGTTTCCGTACCATCGGTAAACACAACCTCCTATCACACTTGCATAAGTATCCAATACTTAAATATATGAGAACTATGCTGTTACGCTTCCATAACACGCACAAGTGCAATACTAGTCTATTCCCCATTATCGATGTCCAGTCTCGATAATACTACAACTAGGGATATATAATGATTAAACCGTTATGGATTGATACTGTCTCATATCTTGTAATCCGGAACTAATCATAAGGACTTTTATCATTTATATATTAAAGTAATCAAATTACAAAATGATAAAATACAATTTCCATTGTCACATAGTTAATTTGTACAAAAAACACAATGTCTTTTACAAATAGTGACGCTATGGGTCATAATTGTCTAACAATTTATGACCTAGAATTTTTCTTGAGTTGTTTCAAAGTAGTGAGACTTGTTTGGTGTGTTAAAGAATTGATTAAAGTGTTGAATTTATTCAATTTAGTGTAAATTTATCAATTGGAGTAATTTGTGAATTTAGGGTTCTTAACCTATTCCAATTTTAGAGCTTTTCATATATTTGATATATTATGATGTGTATATGATGCATATTAAATTTGGGATTCATTGGATTTGATCTTGACTTGTTTTGAACAAGATTGGACTAAATTGCAAAATTGGAAAACCTTAAGGGGCTCTCGATAATTTTGTCTCTTAGTGGGGATTTTGTAGCAATTTGTATTTTGATGTGTTGGACATGTTGAAAATAATTTTAAAACTGATTTGGAATCATCCAAAATTGTATTTGACAATTTGATGACTAAAATGAACAAAATGCAAAGTTTAGGGGTCAAACGATAATTTTCAAGAAATATGATTTCTTGGGTAAAATTTATGTTCTTAAGTATTAGGTAATTAAAATAAATAAGTTTATTTTAATTATCCAAGAAAATAATTACCGGAAATTATTTTAGAGTGAAATTACGCGAAAAAGGTGAAAAATGGTGTTACCAGGTAATGGCTGCCCAAACAGTGAACTGGTCACTGTTCGGGCAGTCCAAGATCTGTCCAAATATTTTTGGGGCTGACTTGGGCAGTCCCCATGTACATTGGTCGGTCAGTTCGGTCGGAAACGCGTTTTATGCTATTTTACGGAAAAATATTTTTGTAAACGTTTCGCGGAGTTTCTAAATTATTTATGTCGTTATTTGATATCGAATAAGTATTTTTATGTGAAATATGAATGAATTTATATTGGATATTAAATAATTTTTTCGTAAGTTATAAAAATTTTAAACTACGATTTCGCCCGAACATCGCTTCTTCCGCTGCGCCGCCCTGATAAAACCCAAACAAAATGGTATCAGAGCGAGTCTGATTTTGTACCTATGATATGATTAGCCTTTTAAATTTGATATTTAATCTAATCTTTACTTTTTACATGCATGTATTTATTTAATTTGATTAAATAAAGTGAATTACATCTTTTAGGAAAATCCCCGTTAAATAAGGTTTTATAAAGTGACTAGTATTATGAATACTTGTTTCTTCATCCGCCTTGTCAATACAGATGTAAATGTTTTCATGATGCTATAGCTGTAACGTGCCAAAGCTATGCAGTTATGTTGAAGGTAGTTCATTTGCGCTGGTAGAACTTATATGATAAGAGACAAGTTCAAGTGAAAGTGGAAATCTTGAACGTGCCAAAGCTGTCAGGACTACATCGGTAGCTTGAGTTTGTCATTGACAAGTGAAGCCTTGATACGCCTCCTGTGACCGTGCTAAAGCTGTCACAATGAGAAACGGTCATGACAAAATCAGGAGTCACAACGTGTGTGATTGACAATGAGTTGTCTACCCATGAATATACGTAGGCGAGAACGTGCCAAAGCGGGTATGATACGAGATATTCATATCTATATCTACTTCATTCAATCAACATGCAAATTACCCAATTATGACTTCTCCAAATATTGCTATAAACAATTTTAAGAACAATCATAAATAGAGATAGCAACAGAGCGGGTATGATACGAGAGATTCATATCTATATCTACTTCATTCAGTCAACAGGTACAAAATTATCATCGTACCCACCCCTAATGTACTAGGCCCCGCTGTCCTTGTACAAGGCTCCGTTCACACGAGAATCTTATTCATATTTTAACGAGGATGTCAATACATGTACCTGACTTGTCCAACTAACAAGAATAAAAAATTATCTTATTATTCGCTCCCAACATAATGGTCTCCCGCGAGCCTCTATCCCCACGGGAATTTTTATCATCCCTAATTCTAAGACCATTTTCTCTTGAATGGAAATGCGGGAGAGGAAAGAAATTCAAATTCATTTCCTATTTCCGTTATTTGGGCTTAGGATCTGAAAGGGAGAGGGGAAATAATTAATTTATTAGCTAATAAAAGATGAAAATTAAATATAAAACATGTATAATATAATCTTTTATATTATATCCAAAATTATACCGGGCATTATCCAAGTTTACTTCATATGCATCATCAACCAGTTTTGTAAAAGAAGCTAATTAAAATATTTAAAATGTAATGTTTATATTTTTACAAATACTGCGACAATGCTCTATTGAAAGTAAATGTTCAGGGTAAATTTATCAAAAATAATACTTTAATTCGTATTTTATTTCATTGTAATGTTAAGGTATTGGATTTTATTTATAATTTTATCTAAAATTTGATTTTACTATTATAATTGTATATATTACAATTCATTTAAGGTAGTACTAATAATATAATATTGTTTATTTTAATTGTTTATTTTTCATACTTATAAAAGTAATGTTAATTTAACATTATAAATAAATTATTTGTACTTAATAATAATATTATTATAAATACATTTAAAACTATTATAATTAATTAAAATAACATTGAATAAATAAATTAAAATTTTAATTAAAACATATTTTTCAATGTTTATATTATTTTAATTTGTAGTTTATCTATTATTAAACAAGTTCACTAATAAATATTGATATAATATATTAGCATAAAGAATAAACTTATCCATAAAAAATATAAAATTTTCTTTCTCCTTCAAATTTCTTATACTAACCAAATAATATAATTAAATTCCATCATCATTTTCTTTATTTTCCTTTTCTCTCCTCGCATCTCCCCTCCTTTCTTTTCCTCTCATCTTCAAAATAAAGCATTATGTGCCAGACCATAAATAAAATAAAAATAAAATAAAAATAAAATAAAGCATAGTGCCAGACCAAACTTTGTGTGGGACTGTTCATATACCTCAAAAGGCACAGGATTGGAGCAAAATCCTGCGCCATTCCTCACCCGAGAGCCAAATATGGCACTCGGTTGGGGGACGTCCTTAAGTATTTAAGAGAAAGCGTCTTAATAGAACCAAATATTAATTCATTGAATCATTAAATATCTGAATGCTGGTATCTTCAATTCAATCCCAGCCAAACAAAAACCTCATCATACACCTTCAACCCAATACATGAAAAAGAAAAAGGAAAAAGGAAACATTCTTCTTCTGTATATAATTTTGTTCTTGGTGCTAATCTAAGACTCAAATTGCTTGCCTTCAAAGGTCTGCCCAAAGTTCCAATTCTTAGGAGCAACATTGTAAGACGTAACTGTGAGCCCATCACTACTACTGACCTCAAATGATAGAGGTTGATTTTTCAGATCAGCATTTATGTGCCAGTTTTGGCCCCAATTCCTGCCCATTGGAAGCCAGCCAGTTCTTGAACCCTTGATCTTCACTGCAATTATATCTCCAGCACCTGCTACGTTGTTGATCAGCACTGAAATGAATATACTCGAACCATCAACTGTATATCTAATGCCTCCTTCCTTTCTGCACTTTATCCTATGCCGAACAAAATCAACATGATTCAGGAAAGGGAAATTCTTTCACGATGTCAAGATGTTTACAGCCACGACACGAGTTATCCAATAAGAACAGCGTAAAAATATTTAGTGCAACTTCAAAAAGAAGAAATAATAGACATGATGATACCGGTCCAGAACTCAGAAGACTACTTTCGAGTAAAAGCAAGGACAGGGCAGAATTAACAATGCTTATTGGTCCAGTAGGAAGGTTGAAATTTTAAACAGTAGAGAAAACTAAGCAGTAGCCATCCAGAGGAGAAACAGAGATAGACTCCAACAAGAAACTAGCCTAGATCACCTGTTGCACAGAATTTATCATAGCATTGTCGGTTGTCCAACGTTATTAAGCCACAAAGACCATTTTTGGTCTCTATGCAGAAATCAAGGTCTCTGTCAGGATAAATTTACAACCACACATTTAACAACAATCCCAGATTATCTCCATTGATTAGGGTAGCTGTTATCACTATTATTCCACTCAGGTGCTTCACATAACTATGCTTGTCAATTGTGATTACAAAGAGGAGTATCAGAACCACTTCCTAGACATTATCGTCAAAACATTAGCATAAGTTTACAATGGTCGGAATGAGATGCAGACGACACAGTGGGTGCCATGTCTATAGTATATTGGCACCTTATGACTCAATCTGAAGACTAGTGTTGTTATCTACATTAGTGTTGCATCAGTGACGACGCTAGAACTTTGATTCAGTAGGGGCAAAATTTCATTTTCACAAAATTGATAGATAATATTCATTTTAGTAGGAGCAAATCAAAATTATTTCATTTATAAACCGGACTTTTCATTAATTTATAGGAGACATTTTAATAAAATTTTGGTAGTTGCCTCTACTCCCATGAATGTGGCTCCGCCATTGTTGCATCATATCTTGTATTATACACAAATTGAAAATTGTAATAATTACAGCTCTTTAGTGCAAATATTACAATATTGAAAATTACTCTATGATGAAGTAACATAGAGGTCAAGGAAGGCGTTGCGGGAATAAAATAATTTAGTATCATCTTTCAAGAACCAGCTTAGATAATGGTCCTTGAACTATTCTTCTTATCATCGTCTCACTTTTTCAAGTCTTGTTAGGGTTAACAAGGGGAATTAGACTGATTAAGCACCCAATTCATATCCAGTCACATGCTGTTGATGGTGTTTTTTAGGCACTATGATATTTAAGCAGCACGGCAAGGGTAAAAGGGTAACTCCCTTCTTGATCGAGATCATTAATACCGACCCGACCACATGAGTTAGGAGCCGAGCACTTATGATCTGTAACCCGACCACATAAGATCGGATGACCGGGCATTATAAGATCGACAACAGCATTCTCAGCTCAAATGACCATTATGACCGACCTCATGAAGACCGAGCATATGGCGAGGCGTGCTCCGGAAGATGACACCCTATTCTTGCGGATAAGACGACAAGTTATCCTATTTTCATGGGGAAAACTAGTAAGTCAATGTCCTAGTATGATAAAGGAAGTGAAGGTAGTTTTTGACTAGGAATCCTTATGGGAAAGAAAAATTGTTTCAACTATGAAACCCTTGTAAAAGAAGGAATCTGATTTCTGCACTATTATAAATAGGAGGGTAGAGTATGCTTAAGGAAAATGGAAGAGGAGAGCAAGGTAGAGCTGGGATGAGAATCAATATCAAGATCAGAATCATTACCATCAGACTTGTAAAAAACCAGAAGCAGTGCCGAGAAGCGTGTTTGAGTATAAAAAGTATCATTCTTTTTGTGCCCGTGGACGTAGGTCGGACCAAGATCCGCCGAACCACGTTAAATCTCCTTGTCGATTGGCGTATTATTTGTCTTTTGCTAAGTTTGCTTTTGGTCCCCCATAACCAAACAAATTCACTATTGAGGGAGGATTGTCTCGGGTAATATTCTCATATTGCCCTGAGACCAAAATCAGCCGTCAACAGTTGGCGCCGTCTGTGGGGACCTCCAACAAAAAGCAGCTCGTGTAGTAAGACGATGGCAGAAGGTGGAAATCACCAATCGTCGGGGAATCCGGCTACAGATTGGATGAAGAAGATAGAAGAAAGCATAAAGAAGGACAGGGAGGATAGTCAGACCCTCCTAAAAACCATGATGGACCGACTGGAGAAAATGGAAGGGGGGAACCGCGAGAAGCCTGAAACCAGAGCTAATCAAAGAAGAGGAGAGATAGCAGATGGAAAAAGGATCGCCGATGTGAGTGATGACGATGAACCGATGAGGAAGGGTCCCTACGGGATGAGGTCCGTAGTGGTAGAAAAAGATTTACAAACGGAGGATACGTGGGAAGAAGAAGAGGGGAGACAATCACCATATTCTTCCTATGATAGCCCCCGCGACACCAGAAGGGGAAATATGAAGCATGTGAAACTGGACGGAAGTCTCAAGTCATGAGGAACGCCGCACCTGTGGTGACAGACGCGAAGGAGGCCGCGGGAGGCGGCATAGTGACACATATGGCAGTATAAAGTCTTGGTTAAGAAAAGAAATGGCCAAGTGGGGAGTAAACCCCAAAATTGATACAGCAGATGCTCGGGACGGTGACGTTGAATCTCCCTTCACAGAAGAAATACGGTCGGCAAAATTCCCAAGACATTTCAACATGCCATCCATGACGCCCTACAAAGGCCATTCAGATCCAAAGTCCCATATTGAAAGTTTCGTCCTATTAATGGAGGTCCAAGGGGTAGTAGGGGATGCAATTTGCAAAGTATTCCCCTAAACCTTGGACGGGTCTGCCATTCTGTGGTTCAGAAGTCTTGCCCCGGGAAGTATCAGTAGCTTCGCTCAACTCAGAAGGTCATTTGTTCGACACTTCAAAGGGGCCTGCGTCCCCAAGAAAATGGTAGGAGAATTGAGACTGATGAAGCAGGGGGATGATGAGCCCCTGAGGAATTTTATTGAAAGATACCACAATTTGGTGCTCGAGGTCGGAGCGTACGAGTCATCGGAAGCGCTAGAAAGTCTCAAGGGAGGTTTGAAGGTCGGGAAATTGTGGACTCACCTGAGGATTCAAGACGTATCGGATTATGCCACTGCCCTGGAGTTGGCCAGGAAGTTTATCTTAATAGAGGAGGAGAAAAAGATTGCCCGGGGAGTAGACACCCGAAAGGCTAAGATACTCAGGTCAGACAATCAGTGGGATTCGATTAGAAATTTGAGGAGACCAATCCCGGAGCAGAAAACTCAGAAGAAACTCAACACTGACACCTCCGAGTAGTCATGTTCAAAAGATAAAGTCATATGTCCAAGTCAACCGTGTCGCGGGAAGAACAGTATACACCCCCCTGAACAAACCTATGGCCCAGATAGTTCGGGAAATCCAGGATAAAGGTCTGTTGCCGAACCTAATTGAAAAGGTTCCCGATTGAGGAGGGAAATAGTAGAGCATATTGTATCTACCATACGTAAGGGGACATGCCACGAATGGGTGCAGAGACTGCGGGAGCAGGTGTAAGACTGGTGAAAGAAGGCTATCTCAGTGTGTACATAGACCATTCGGTTTTTGAGGTCGACCAAGTTGATAGCGGAAGTCATCCGGTCGGATACGTGAAATGCTGAGATGCAGAGAGGATGTATTAAGAAGAGCTTTGCTTGTAGTGACCCTAGTAGAGTTGCAAGAAAGGCAACGGATCCCAAAAAGGTGAGTAATACCTTTTCTGTCTTAGGTTGACATTTGATTATGTTTTTTTGTTATGGCTCACACAATGGTTTTGATATTTGTTTTACGGCTCGGGTCTGCTCTTGTACCGCCGAGTCCGTTTCGTTGATATATGTTTTAAGGCTCGGGTCTGCTCTTGTACCGCCGAGAACGATGTTTCTTTCTGGCTCGAGTCTGCTCTTGTACCGCCGAGACCGATGTCTCTTTCCGGCTCGGGTCTGCTCTTGTACCGCCGAGACCGATGACTCTTTCCGGCTCGGGTCTGCTCTTGTACCGCCGAGACCGATGTCTTTTCCGGCTCAAGTCTGCTCTTGTACCGCCGAGACCGATGTCTCTTTCCAGCTCGGGTCTGGTCTTGTACCGCCGAGACCGATGTGTCTTTCCGGCTCGGGTCTACTCTTGTACCGCCGAGACCGATGTCTCTTTCCGGCTCGGGTCTGCTCTTGTACCGCCGAGACCGATGTCTTTTTCCGGCTCGGGTCTGCTCTTGTACCGCCGAGACCGATGTCTTTTTCCGGCTCGGGTCTGCTCTTGTACGCCGCCGAGACTGATGTCTCTTTCCAGCTCGGGTCTGCTCTTGTACCGCCGAGACCGATGTGTCTTTCCGGCTCGGGTCTGCTCTTGTACCGCCGAGACCGATGTTTCCTTCCGGCTCGGGTCTGCTCTCACCGCCGAGACCGATGTTTCTTTCCAGCTCGAGTCTGCTCTTGTGCCGCCGAGGCCACTTGTTTATTTTCCAGCTCGGGGTCGGGTTACGTCCCACCGAGTCGGCTTCTTTGGACTGGGGATGTAACATTCCCCCAGAGCCAAGTCTTTCTTTTAGCTCGGGGTCGGGTTACGTCCCACGAGTCGGCTTCTTTGGACTGGGGATGTAACATTCCCCCAGAGCCAAGTCTTTCTTTCAGCTCGAGGTCGGGTTACGTCCCACCGAGTCGGCTTCTTTGGACTGGGGATGTAACATTCCCCCAGATCCAAGTCTTTCTTTCAGTTCGGGGTCGGGTTACAGGGTCGGGTTACGTCCCACCGAGTCGGTCTTTGGACTGGGGATGTAACATTCCCCCAGAGCCAAGTCTTTCTTTTAGCTCGGGGTCGGGTTACGTCCCACCGAGTCGACTTCTTTGGACTGGGGATGTAACATTCCCCCAGAGCCAAGTCTTTCTTTCAGCTCGGGGTCGAGTTACGTCCCACCGAGTCGGCTTCTTTGGACTGGGGATGTAACATTCCCCCAGAGCAAGTCTTTCTTTTAGCTCGGGGTCGGGTTACGTCCCACCGAGTCGGCTTCTTTGGACTGGGGATGTAATATTCCCCCAGAACCAAGTCTTTCTTCAGCTCGGGGTCGGGATACTTCCCACCGAGAGACTTATCATCGGCATGGGATCGGAGCATCTCCCCATGGTCGGCCCTCTATTGGTCTGGGGAGGTGACATTCCCCCAGAGCCAAATGTTCTTCTCAGCTCGGGGTCGGGTTACGTCCCACCGAGTCGATCGTCATCAGCATAAGGGCAAAGCATTTTCTCCACAGGTAGATATCGGGATCCTCGTTGACTGAGCACATGAAGGTGGCAGGAAGGACCAGATTTGCAGCCAAGGCATTTTTCTCTGCGGTTCCTGGAGTGACCACCGACGGATTCATCGACACACCATCTTTTTTTATAGTTCCCGGCATCAACTCACAAACTCGTTGTTACCGAGAACTAGGGGATAAATGTTGATGGTGTTTTTTAGGCACTATGATATTTAAGCAGCACGGCAAGGGTAAAAGGGTAACTCCCTTCTTGATCGAGATCATTAATACTGACCCGACCACATGAGTTAGGAGCCGAGCACTTAATGATCTGTACCCCGACCACATAAGATCGGATGACCGGGCATTATAAGATCGACAACAGCATTCTCAGCTCAAATGACCATTATGACCGACCTCATGAAGACCGAGCATATGGCGAGGCGTGCTCCGGAAGATGACACCCTATTCTTGCGGATAAGACGACAAGTTATCCTATTTTCATGGGGAAAACTAGTAAGTCAATGTCCTAGTATGATAAAGGAAGTGAAGGTAGTTTTTGACTAGGAATCCTTATGGGAAAGAAAAATTGTTTCAACTATGAAACCCTTGTAAAAGAAGGAATCTGATTTCTGCACTATTATAAATAGGAGGGTAGAGTATGCTTAAGGAAAATGGAAGAGAGAGCAAGGTAGAGCTGGGATGAGAATCAATATCAAGATCAGAATCATTACCATCAGACTTGTAAAAAACCAGAAGCAGTGCCGAGAAGCGTGTTTGAGTAATAAAAGTATCATTCTTTTTGTGCCCGTGGACGTAGGTCGGACCAAGATCCGCCGAACCACGTTAAATCTCCTTGTCGATTGGCGTATTATTTGTCTTTTGCTAAGTTTGCTTTTGGTCCCCCATAACCAAACAAATTCACTATTGAGGGAGGATTGTCTCGGGATAATTTCTCATATTGCCCTGAGACCAAAATCAGCCGTCAACACATGCAATTCACATCTCATGGATGACAATGATTATTATTGCTACTAGATTCACATCAAAATCTAACATAAAACTGTATGCATGTGTCAGATACATAAATTATGATAACATTTCCCCAATGGCGTAGTCAGAATATGGATTCTAAATTTAATTTTCAATTTTATTTTAAAGGGGAAAATTATAATTATATCATTAATAAACCAGACTTTTCATTGAAAAAAATTTCGGATTGAGCAAGGTAACTGCCCCGCTGGCACCTGCCAGTCTGCCACTGCATTGCCCGATTATGATTCTTATATACACCATATTAGAAACATTAAACTCAACAATGAATTGTTGTGGAACGATTAATTGATAAAATAAATAAATAAATAAATAAGAAAATGAAATAAAATACCTGCGATACTGGACGGGCATGTTGCCAGCTTCCAAATGGCGATTTTCTCAAAAGCTTCAATGGGAAGAACAAAGTGCTTATTAGGAGGATTACAGTGGCCACCGCCATCAGGGGTAAAACCGTAATTAGGAGCACAAAAATTAGTAACAGTGACTATAATAGACGTTCCAGGAATGCACCAGCGGAGGTCCTCAACACATCGAAGCTCAAAGCAGGCGCCGCAGATCTGGCCACGCTCGAACATAACCTCCGACAATCCAACAGTGGACTGACCGTAACCAGCTTTCACGAGGTCTCCGTACCCGCACGCGCCGCCCACTTTGTCACGCGGATCGGAGGCCGCATAGTAAGTGGCGCGTGCTCGACGCCACTCGGACTGCGATGGAGGGGAAGTGGCAGTGAAGTTGTAGTTGTAGTGTGAGGTGACCGTTGGTGGTGTTAGTGTGAGTACGAGTGTGAACAGGAGGAGTTGTATTAGAGTTGGTAGTCCCGACATTTTTGTCTGAAAGAGAGAGAGGATGCTTTCATTAATGATGTTTTTAGTTTTTTTTTTTAATTTCTTTACAGCAGCTGGAATCGCTTTTTTACCTCTTTTTTTTTTCGTCTTTGTTGGAATGTGGAAAAGACAAGGGATTACATTACAGTGGGTAGGGTTTGGTGCGAATTTGTCATTATCAAATCCGCATATGTAAATGTAAATAAATTACTAAACTCGCACCATACCTGTTGCGGGATTTATTTTTCATTACCAAATCCGCACCAACATATAAAAATAAATTACCAAACCCGTACTGGTACCTAGCATATTTTTTGCGGGTTTTTAAAATATTGAATTCTCTTATGCTCTTAACAATACAATCTTTTTAATTAAATATGGATACTTTTTCATAACATACAAAAGAAAATATTTGACAGTTAACAAATTAGGATACATAAATAAAAATTTAAAATATTTATAACATAATATCAAATTCATATTATCACAATTACGTCCATGAATCATTAGTTGAATATCATTCATTATGTTAAATTTGTTGGGATATATGCCATAGAGCATCATGTAATGTAAATTATATTATGTTTTATGAAATAAAATGATGCATTGTTCGTTCATCAGAGTGTTTGTTTAATATCGCATAGTGTATATTATCATGTTTACCTTAGATTACTCATGTGCCCTCAGACTTAATGTATGAGTGTCATACACAAGAGGATTTAAGTATAAAATTAGTAATCTAAAATAGTCCATAGAGATCAAACAAAGCGGGTATTTTGTTTGTGGTTTATCTATAGTCGTGGTCCATTCTATAACTGTATGGCGACCTTGATCCGGGATCGTCCAAGTAGAGACATGAGAATGGAGACACCTTGTATGATGTGATCATATAGGACTGGACCCAGATATATATGAGTTTCTTATAATATCCGTTTACTAAAAAAATTCATTTCGATCTACAAGATGCTCATATATGGATTGATCTTAATCTTGAGTGTACTACGAACTCCTGCATGGCAGACTATGTCTTTTGATTTGCAAAGGTGAGGTTGGTGTAGCAATCCTGACCAATAATTATGTACTTTAGGGACATGGTTTGGTGTGTAACTGGTGACGTTTTACATAGATATGAAGTTCACTCCTTCTTGCGAGAAGTAGATGAGTATCTTCCTTAAGGGTTGATTCGATACTTGAACGGTCAGAGCGCTTAAGTCTTTGTATTACGAATAGAAAGATTAATATTCAGAATGATTATGAATAAATCGTTCATTAGAGAATCAATGGTATTTAAGATAAAAATAATTAAAGGGGTATAACAGACATTATGACCCGTCTCTAATTACGAGATACTCATGAAGAGTTAATCCGTATGTAATGACTATATCGATGGACACTGATGTGGTTCGGTTTAATATATCTATTTGCGGCAATGAGAGTGCAGCTTCAGGTTTTTAGTGGAATAACCCAGAGTTAATAATTCGGAAAATTTAATTAAGAGCTTAATTAATATTCTGAGATTATTCGAGCTTAGAACCGTAGGTCCATTTGGTCCCCATGCTAGCTAGATATACTATAGCAGATTAAATATAATTGGATAGTTCAATTATATACTCACATATGACAATATTATTAATATGATTAATAATATTATTTTGTCACACTTGAAACTATACATTAAAATTTAATATATGGTTTTAATAATTATATGATAATTATTAAATACATGAAATTAAATTATATATAATATAATTTAATAAGGTCAAATTTGGAATTTCCAAATTTTGGGTTTTGGAAACCCTTGGTTTTATTTTGGATGTTACACCTTTTTGAAAGGTAATAACACATTCAATTTTGTAACATTTTCTTATTATGGTAATTAAATATTGTTGTTATAAAATTTTGAAAATAATGACACCAAGGCCGAAAATATCAAAGGGGAAATGAGAAGGGTTTTCATTTATTTTTGGAAACAATAACCCTATGTATAAAAAGAAAATATGATTTTCTTTTTTCTAACCTAATTCATTTTGCAACCGTATCCACCTTTCTTGTTCTTCAAACTCTCTCAAATGTTGAGAAAACAAGAGGAAGAACAAAGAAAAATCATAAGAAAAAATACTTGTGTGACTCGTAATCTCTAAAAGGTTTAGGGATTGATATTGTGAGTCTAGCTCACACTAATATCTGTTGGTGACGAGATATAGCTCGGAAGTCCTTTTGGTGTTGAACCAAAATCCATCTCCTTCATTTTCCTTAGACCCACAGCAGTGAGCATAGTTTTTACTCACTGCCGCGCACACTGTTGGTGAAACGAGACTCGATTTATTTTGTTTTTAATCTATAATTTTTGGGGGACACATATGGTTATTTTGGGGCTGTGTTGGGGCCGTTGTTTTAGTGAAAAATATGATCTGAAACATAACAGTGATTCATGTAAATAAGGGGCTGTTTGGGCAGTGAGCTGGGCGCGAATCGGGTCCAAAACAGTCCAGTTTTTGTACCACTGTTCGGAGCTATTTGGGGGCTGTTTCGGGGCTGAAATTTTATCCAAAACAAAAGTAAAATTTCAGTGGTGGTATTGGTAACTTTCGGAAAAGAGGAGAGAATGGCAGAAAAAATTTTCAAGTCCGATCTGGGTGCCTAACGTGTTTTCGCTACACTAGGAAAATGGTTCCTACAATTTACAGGTTGAAAAGTGTTCTTAACCCTTCTCTTTTGATTTAAAGTTACTATTTTTATATATTTATATGAGTTATAAATATTGATATGCATGTTTGGATAAGTAGGCACAAAATAATATTCATAAGATTAATGGTTATTGTTTTTCATGTGATGAATATATTTTGCATTAGTCGTAAATTTTTCTGGTTCTTATTTTTATGTTGGTTTTGGTTTTGAGATGTAAGGACATAAGGCCATTGTTTACAAATATTGTAATTTAATTTTCCAATGTAAAAGTTTCAATCGTTGTAATTTGGAGAGCCGAAGTGGCAAAATGAGCCAACACCACATGGAAGCGAGATTTGAAGACCAAGGGATGCATTGGGATATTTTTGTACTAATTAGAATAGTATAGGAAAAAAATAAAAGTCTGGTCAATGCAATTTTTTTTGTTGTTGTTGTATGTATATTTAATTCGAAATGTTTGAATAACATGTCATATAACTTAGGGTGCCTAAGTTAAAATTTGAAATTCTAATATATTGGACTTAATAAGTGCATCATAAATTCCATTGGTATATAAGATGGAAACCTGAATATAAATTCCATAGCCGAATCTGAATGGATGGTAATGTGGTATGCACTTGAGATACAATTCCACGTACCTTTGGATTATATAACACATTTAGATTAATTAAATAGTTTAATTAAAAACTTAACCATTTTACATTCCAAAAATTTTAAACTAATTAGTGTTCTAGTATTTTAAGAGTTAAAATATAATAGGTCACTAATACTACATCAATTAAATTAGTTTAATTGAATATATTAATTAGTAGAGACTAATGATATTAGTGATATAAATTTTAAGAGTTAAAATTGATTAGGTCATAAATAATATACTAGTGTTAGTAAAAATTATGATTTAGCCGCCATAAATTTATTCACACTAGTAAATATAAAATATTGGATATTTTAAAATGGAAACCTTAATTTTAAAATAGTGAGTGGGATAGGGACATACAACCGTATGTCTCGCGATCTCCGTTGTTAGTACGAAAATGTGAGATTCAAAAGGCGTGTCGAGACAACTTTGCTTTCGTCACCCTACGAATGGTGTCCATTTTAGGTCAATATCAAGTCTAGATTCCGAGAGGATAGGTACTCTAGATGTATCTGGTGAACTAAACTACCCTACGATGACACTTGACTAGTTAAGTCTAATGGTTTTGAAACGACAGGTCACACTCACAAAGGAACGATTAAATGTTAATCAAAATTCATTGATCAAATCAAACATTGGTTGATTAATATAGGAATAAGAGTTATTCTCGCATATATTAATCGATTGAGATTGTCTTCATCTATCATACAATTACTTGACCTACCCTACGTTGGTACTTATTTGTGGGATGATAGATCTTCGTAGCATAGTAATTCTCTTAGGTTTCTAATTCGTTATTCATGGTTCATGCATCATGTTTAAATTTATGCCAAAATTGTTTGATAGTTTTAATATGCGATGAATGAATATTAAATGCATGTTTATTTTTATTTTTAGCCATGGTTTCTCCAATTATATCCATACTCTCAAATGATAAATTAACGAGAGAAAACTATGCTAAGTGGAAAAGTAACATGAACGTTATCATAGTCTGTGAAGACCTAAAGTTTGTCCTGATGGAGGAGTATCCTCCCGAGCTGGCCATAAATGCTGGCCAAGTTATATGAGATGCCTACCAGAAATGGTTGCGGCTAATGAGAAGGCCCGCTGCTACTTGCTAGTAGGGATGTCTGAGGTTCTTGCTGCAAAGCATGAGCCTATGGCTTTAGCATCTCAGATGATGGAGTCGTTGCAGGCCATGTTCGGGCAACCTTTGAAGTGTCAACGTCATGAGGCTATTGTCTCAGCGATGACTGTTAGGATGAAGGATGAGACATCAGTCCGAGAGCACGTCTTGAGGATGATGACCTATCTCAACACTATCGAAACCCATGGTGCTCGTATTGACGAGCGAAGCTAGGTGACAATGATTATGGAAACTATTCCGAATAGTTTCTTACAGTTTAAAAGAAACCATGTTATGAACAAGTTGACTTTTACTTTGACCCAGTTGATTAATGAGCACACCCATTACGAGTCCATGCTTGTGGATCCTCGTAAGCCTAGTGCTGAGGCAAATATTGCCGAGTCTTCCAAATCTACAAAGAAGAAGAAGAATAACATGTTGGTTTCTATAAAGGTCCCAAGATCAATAATAAGCATTAATCAAGTGCGAATACACATCGAAGAAGTTGCGGAATACTCACATCGATCGGTTGAGTGACGCGGAGGCAACAAAATTTCAGATTCTGCCCTTGAACTGGTTCAGCAGTGAGCAGAAACAACTCACTGGTTTGGCCTCCGTTTGGGTCCTTCGTCAAGCTCCAAGCTTCATCGAACGATTCCCGGCTCATGGGTGGACTTCCCTATCACCTTCGTATGTCTCGTAAGTGTGCTAGCACTTGTGTTTTTGCCATAAAATCACACTCTTGCTTCCCTCACTGCTCGGCATTTTGACAGAACCAATGAACATTTTTGGCCCCTTGGGCGTGAAGAGAGAAAAAGATGAAGTGAGAGAGAGATTATTAGATGTGTTCCAAATTTGTGTATCTTATACACAAGAGTGAATTTCAAATTCATTCGGAATGAATTTGGCTTTTAAAAGTCAAACCATTAAAGCCAACAACCACACACATCACTCAATCCATCAAGTTGTCAAGTCACATCACTCAAAGTGACTAATGATTTGACGCTTGATGCGACTAGCGATTTGATGCTTGATTTGACGTGCCGCACTCGAATTCGAAATGCGAATGCACTCACAAATAATCTCGGGCTCAGGTTCGCTAATTCCAAATTAACGAATTTTCCGATGCGTCGTAATTAAATGATTACGCCTAGCGAAATCACTATTCAAAACGCTAACGAATTAATTCTAAATTAATTCGTTCGCCCGAATTAAAATCTAATTTTAATTCCGCGTCGAAATCTAATTTCGTTTAATATATCAAATATATTAATTTATCGATTAATTCCAAATTAATCGTTATCTCTCTTTAATGATATTTTATCCCAGATAAAATATCTCCGTAATTAATCCCAGATTAATTCTCTCTCTCTTCTAATTAATCCCAGATTAATTTAGAGTGCGAGTCATACGTCATCGGTGAATCTTTGGGAAGCGACCCATGAGATCCCCGGATATGTTGGCAGTAAATTCGGTCGTCGGACTATCCGAACACGTAAGTACCTCGTACTACGCTTATACCAATTTACAAGACAAGGTTGGCCTCTAGCAAAGCGCCATGCCTACCCAATTCTCCGGAAATATCCTTACAGGAATAAAGGATCTATATCAGGCGTAGTATACGTAGTATTGCATATTTCTGTCCAGTATCGGATGATCACGTGCTAGGCCTTGGGCTGGAATTGTGTCTGCCCCGTACGAAGCACATGTCGGATGTCTGGTGACTAGTCTCTATAATCGGATAAACCTGACCTTGTCATTTTATCCCGATAGCTGCAGCATTTAAGAGAACCAGTCCCGTATCCTACGTGATCATCATCTCCATATGACTGGAGTGACATTTCCGTCTTGACATCACACCCAACACACTACGATTCTCAATATACCCAGCATTGGCATACACAGAACCTGTTAAAGCCCTGGACGACCGCAACCAAAGTATATTGATTGTCGCAAGTATTAGCGGTGCAAGTCTCAGGTTAAGACCAAATACACCTACCGTGATTTCAGACTTTCATAGACACATAGTCATACTACCAATGGAATTCCGAGGGGGTCTATCCAGAGCGAAGATGTTTCCCGTACCATCGGTAAAACACAACCTCCTATTACACTTGCATGAGTATTCTATACCCAAATATATGAGAACTATGCCGTTGTGCCCTCACAACGCGCACAAGTGTAATACTAGTCTTTTACGTATTTATCGATGTCCAATCTCGATAATACTCTGACTAGGGATATTTAATGATTTATCCTTCTTGGACTGATACTGTCTCATATCATTATCCATCCAGGAACAAATCATAGGGACCTCTCATCATTTATACATCTAGGTGATCTAATCACAAATGATAAGAGTGCAATCTCCTTTGTCACATAGTTAATTTGTACAACAACACCATGATCTGTACAAATAGTGACGCTATGGGTCATAATTGTCCAACATAGCACTGGGAAGGCAAGGATAAGCCCATGAAGAAGAAGAACAGTAAAGGCTATAAGGATGCCAAGTCTAAGGGAAAATGTTTCCACTCCAACAATGACGGCCATTGGAAAAGGAATTGTCTTAAATACCTTGCTGAGCTGAAGAAGAAGAAGGCTGCAAGTAAATACAATTTACTTGTTATCGAATCTATATTAATGAAGGATGATAAATCCGCTTGGATTGTTGATTCTGGAGCCACTAACCATGTTTGTTCTTCTTTGAAGCTAATTGAATCATGGAGGGACCTTACTGAAGGTGACTAGACCATGAGGGTCGAGACATGGGATGCTGTTTCAGTAAGAGTAGTGAGAGTTTCCAGTTTAAGTTTTTCAAATAATAGTTATTTAAATTTGAACAATGTGTTATTTATTTCTGGTTTTCGATGGAATTTGATTTATGTTTCCAAACTCTTGGATGAGGGTTTTTCAGTTCTTTTAATAGTAATTTGGTTATTATTAATAGAAATGGATTAACCATATGCACAGGAAACTGAGAAAATAACTTGTATGTGTTAAGACCATTAACATATATGTCATTGCTCAACAATGAAATGTTTAAGGTTGAAGAACCTAAAACAAAACGGCAAAAGAATTCTCACAATGACACATATTTGTGGCATCTTAGACTCCCTTAGGGTTGTGAAACTAGTTTATGACTTTTCCGTATATGAGGGTGTCCAGTACATGTGCTGAAGAATGAGACTATAAAGTTGGAGCCGCGTTCATAGGTATGCCTATTTGTAGGCTATCCTAAGGAGACTATGGGTGGATTCTTCTATATCCATGATGATAACAAAGTGTTTGTATCGAAAAATGCTACGTTTCTAGAGGAGGACTATATGAGGGAGTTCAAACCTCGAAGTAAAGTTTTACTCGATGAGTTACTTGTTTGTTCGATCAGAACACCATCGTCAACGATAGTTGACAAACACATAACACCTTCGACATCTGAGCGTCAGATGTAAGTTCGTCATAATGATCTGCCACCTAGATGTAGTGGGAGTGTTGTACGACAACCTGATCGATATCTAGGAGTTGGAGAGGCACAATTTGTCGCCTTTAGCGATGGTGTAGATGACCCATTGACCTATCGTAGTGCAATGTATGATTCTGATAAAGAGGAATGGCTCAAAGCCATGAACCTAGAGATGAAGTCTATGTACTCTAACTCAGTCTGGGAACTTTTGGACCAACCTGATGTGGTAAAACCCATAGGTTGCAGAGGGGAGCAGATGGGATAGTACATACCTTCAAGGCTAGGCTAGTGGCCAAGAGTTATACCTAGAAAGAGGGAGTTGACTATGAGGAAACTTTCTTGCCAGTAGCCATGCTAAAATTCATCTGCACTATTCAATCCATTATCACATAATATGACTATGAGATTTGGAAAATGGACGTAAAGACTGCATTCTTGAATGGAAATCTTGATGAGCGTATCTATATGATACAACTAGAGGGGTTTATAACCCAAAGTCAAGAGCAAAAGGTTTGCAAGTTACAAAGGTCCATTTATGGACTCAAGCAAACATCTCGATCTTGGAACACAATATTTGATACTGGGATCAAGTCTTATGACTTTGAGCAGAATGTTGATGAACCTTGTGCATACAAGCGCGTCATTGACGAGAATGTGTTTTTTTATTTTTTTTTATTTTATATGTCGATGATATTTTACTCATTGGGAATGATGTAAAGATATTATCAGACGTGAAAACCTGGCTAGCTCACCAATTCCAAATGAAAAATTTAGAAGAGGTTAGTTATGTTCTTGGGATCCAGATATTTCGGGATCACAATAAATGACTGTTAGCTATGTCTCAGACATCCTACATCGATAAGATCCTTGTGTGATTTGGGATGTAGAATTCCAAGAAAGGCAATTTGCCTTATCGACATGGAATTCATTTGTCAAATGAACAGTCTCCTAAGACATCTCAATGGGTTGAGGAAATGAGACATATCCCATATGTCTCAGCAGTTGGTAGTTTCATGTATATTATGTTATGCACAAGATCGGACATCTGCTTTGCAGTGAGAGTAGTAAGTAGGTTACAGTCTAACCCAGGATTGGATCATTGGGTGGCTGTTAAACACATTCTCAAGTACTTTAAGAGAATGAGAGATTATATGCTTGTGTATTATGGTGAGGCTATGATCCTAAGAGGATATACAGACTCTGATTTTTAGACGGATGTTGATTCTAAGAAATCAACATCTAGATCAGTGTTTACCCTAGCTGGTGGGGCTATAGTATGGCAGAGTATAAAGCAATCTTGTATTGCTGACTCCACTATGGAGGTTGAGTATGTAGCAGCTTACGAAGCAGCTAAGGAAACAGTCTGGCTCCTTAAGTTCTTGGGAGATCTGGAAGTCGTTCTAGATATGGACAAACCACTCACACTTTATTGCGATATTAGTGATGCAGTGGTAAATTCAAAGGAACCAATAAGTCACAAGAGGGGAAGGCATATAGAGAGAAAATTATTAGTGTGTCCTACACATCCCAAGGATCCTAAACATGATTCTAGTGTGAATTTAATCAAAATAAGTTGCGGAAATACTCACTTTGATCGGTTGAAAATTCAAAACTTTCCAATAGATGTAGAAGCTCCAAACTTTGTATTTGAGTTCCAAACTCTTGGGTGAGTTTCCCTATCACCTCAAAAGACTCATTTAAGTGCCAGCTTAAGAAAATTTGAAGAAAAATTTTCCTTTGGGAGAAAGCAAGTTCACGACAAAGAGAGAAAGAAGATGGTTGAATAGTTCAAGTTTTTAAAACTTGGTTATTGTGTAATTAAAGTCTAACCATTAATGTTGCCAACCACTTCCATCAAGTGTCAAACCATTGATGTAAGTAAAGTGGGTCCCACCACTTTAAATTCCAAATTTAGTGGGCTTACACAACACACTTTAGGTCCGGGTTCATTTATTCCGATTAAACGAATTTTCCGTCGTGACATAATTAAATCCAATTTAATTAAATAATAATGCCTAGAAAAATTATTACGAAAGACACTTACAAATTAATTCCAAATTAATTCGTTTGCCCGAATTAAAATCCAATTTTAATTCCGCATTGAAATCTGATTTCAATTAATATATCCGATATATTATTTAATCGATTAATTCTAAATTAATCGCGTACTCTCTTCTAGACGAATTTAATCCTAGATAAATTCTTACCGTAATTAATCCCAAATTAATTTTCTCTCTCATAATTAATCCCAGATTAATTCTATTCGAGTCAAATGTCATTGGTGAATCTTTGGGAAACGACCCAAGAGATCCCTGGATATATTGGCAGTAAATACGGTCATCGAACTATCCAAACATGTGCGTACCCCGTACCACGTTCTTACCGATTTACAAGACATGGTTGGCTTCTAGCAAAGCACCGTGCCTACCCAATTCTCCAAAAATATTCAATGAAGAATATATAATCTGTATCGGGCATATTATACAATATATTACGTAATACGATCCAGTATCAGATGTCACATGCTTGGCCTAGGGCTGGAATTATGTCTGCCCCGTACGAAGCATATATCGGATCCCGCGTAACTAGTCTCTATAATCGGATAATCATGACCTAGTCATACTATCCTTATAGCTGCAGCATTTAAGAGTACTAGTACCGTATCCTGCATGATCATCATCTCCATATGACTGAAGATATACTCTCATCTTGACATCACACCCAATACTTTACGATTCTCAATAAACCTAGAAGAGGCGTACACAGAACATGTTAAAGCCCCGGACGACCAAAACCAAAGCAAACTGATTGTCGCAAGTATTAGTGATGCAAGTCTCAGGTTAAAGATCACATACACCTACCCTGATTCGGATTCCCATAGATACATAGTCATAATACCAATAGGACTCCGATGGGTCTATCCAGAGCGAAGTTATTCCCGGTCCAACGGCTAACAGAATCTCCTATCACACTTGCATAAGTATCCAATACTTAAATATATGAGAACTATACCGTTAAGCTTTCATAACGCGCACAAGTGTAATACTAGTCTATTCCGCATTATCAATGTCCAGTCTCGATAATACTACGACTAGAGATATTTAATGATTAAACCATTCATGGATTAATAATGTCTCATATCTTATTAATCCGATTTAACCATATGGACTTTTATCATTTAAATATCCAAGTAATCTAATTAAAAAAAAAAATAGCAATTTCATTTGTCACATAATTAATTTGTACAAAAACACAATGTCTTTTACAAATATTGATGCTATGGGTCATAATTATCCAACAATATCCCACTTGGCTCATAGCTAATCTCTTAAGTATCTAACACCTGAACTATGTACATGTCGCTCAAACTTTTGCCGAGAATTAGCTTTCGTCAACGGATCTGAAAGGTTATCATCTGATTCAATCTTTTCGATCTTGACATCACCACGATGTATGATCTCATGAATCAGATGAAACCATCGAAGTACATACTTGGATCATTGATGAGACCGTGGTTCCTTAGCTTGTGTTGTATCCCAGCTCAGCTGCTAACGGAACTACTCCTAATCCAATTAGGAATTTTCGGATCCAAACTGCCTCTTTTGCTGCTTTAGCTGCAGTGATATATTCCGCTTCTGTTGTTGAATCGGCAACAGTCTCTTGCTTGGAAGATTTCCAGCTCACTGCTCTGTTGTTCAAACAAAATATGTACCCAGATTATGACTTAGAGTCGTCTTTATCAGTTTGGAAACTTTGGGTCGGTGAACCCAGTCACCTCAAGTTCTCCATCTCCATAGACTAAGAAAGCATCATTAGTTCGTCTAAGATACTCAATGATGTTCTTAATCGCAATCCAGTGACCATCACCTGGATCGGCCTGATAGTGACTACACATGCTCAAAGCATACGAGACATCAGGTCGCGTACATATCATGACATACATGATCGATCCGAATACAGAAGCATACGGGATCCAACTCTTGGTATCTCTCTCATCTTGTGTTTTAGGACACATGTCTTTAGATAGAGAGATGCCCTCTTAGACTGATCCATGTTGAATCTCTTCAACACTTTGTCAATGTACGAGCTCTGGGAGAGTCCAAGCAGCTTTCTAGATCTATCCCGGTAGATCCTTATTCCCAGAATAAAGGCTGCTTCTCTCAGGTCTTTCATGGAGAATTTTAATGAAAGCCAAGTTTTCACCGATTGTAACATGGGAATGTCATTGCCAAAAAGTAATACATCATCAACATATAGGACAACGAATGTCAGTGCGCCCACTAACCTTCTTATATACACAAGAATCATCTTCATTTTGAATGAAACCATATTCTTTTATGATCTCATCAAAATGTTGGTTCCAAGAACGCGATGCTTGCTTCAATCCATAAATGGATCGATTTAACTTACAAACCTTGTTTGCATGTTTTGGTACGACAAAACCGTCAGGCTGTTGCATATAAACATCCTCCAAATGGTTTCCATTAAAGAAAACGGTTTTGACGTCCATCTGCCATATTTCATAATCGAAATATGCAGCAATAGCAAGCATTATCCAAACAGATTTAATCATGGCAACATGTGAAAAGGTTTCATCGTAATCGACACTATGTCGTTGACGATACCCTTTCGCTACAAGCCTAGCTTTATAAGTTTGTATGTTGCCATCCATGTCTGTCTTTTTCTTGAAGACTCATTTAAAACCAATAGGCTTAATGCCTTCTGGTGCGCCAGTGTCCAAACTTAGTTGGTATACATGGAATCCATTTCGGACTTCATGGCATCTTGCCATAAAGTGGAGTCGATACCTTGTATCGCTTCCTCATACGTAGCCAGTTCATATTCCTTAATAAGATTAATGTCTACATGAGGTAAGATCAGAAACCCATACCTCTCAGGTTATTTTCTGACTCTCTCCGGCCTACACGGTTCTTGTGTATTAGAAGATTATGGAACAATCTCATCCCTGATGGACTATTGGTGTTCCGTGAGGGGGTCGATGCTAGGAACAATATCACTCCGATTTTCATCGAGTTCTACTTTCCTCCCACTTATCATTGCATCTATGAATTCCTTTTCGAGGAAAACTGCATGAAGAGCAACAAATACCTTGTTCTCTTGTGGGTTGTAGAAGTAATATCCTTTGGTTTCCTTAGGATAACTACAAATAGGCACTTATCTGATTTGGGTTATAGTTTGGTACCATCCAAACGTTTAACATATGCCTAGTATCCCCAAATCTTCAGGAATGAGAAACCTGATTTCTTTCCTGTCCATATTTCATATGGAGTCTGTAAAATCCCCAAACTGGGAGATGTTACCGGCATGGGATAGCCATACTAACCCCATTAGCCTCTAACTTCCCGACTGTATTTTAAACCATTCAGAATGCAATGCCATGCATGAGGACAATAACCCAACACAACAATACTTTAAATTCTTAAAACTGAATACTCAAAAATAATTTTCTTTACAAAACTTTGTCACACACTTACTATGACTTTTACATCACAATGTATACATGTAACTCTACTTTGACTCTAACTAGAATCTCATGCAATATGACTTTGTACTGGTGGACTCCATCCCTAGTGACTACAACAGTATCCATCCTCCTGAGCTCGTCCTCCGAGAAACCTGCAAGATACAAAGACTGGGGTTGGGGTTAGATCGTTATACGATCTAAGTGAGTGAACATAAATCTAAAAATCTCAAAGCAAAACATGAAATCTTTAAAATTAAAACTTTTAGAAAAATCACTTCATATGAAACCTTTTATAAAACCGAGCTTTCTAAATTGCTTGAATTTTCGGTTTCTGAAATCTATTTCTAAAATCTAGTTTCTGAAAACTATTTGCTAAAATCTGAATTCTGAAAACTATGTACTGAAGCTCTGAAAACTTTGTACTGGGAATCTGAAAACTGAAAACTTTTTCTGAAATCTATATCCTTGTCTGAAAAATTGGACGTATAAGGGCGTTACGTATCGCCGTCTCCCCATATGCCTAACTGGAGCCAGCAGTGCAAATCCATGGCTTTGGGGCGTTACGTATTGCCGTCCCCCAAAGCACGCAACTACTGTATCAGAAACTGGTGGTCTTAGGGCATTACGTATCGCAGTCCCCCAAGACACAAACTGGAGATGGGGTGTGGATATATGCTACCACCCAAGTTCTAAAACTAGGGTATAAGGGCGTTACGTATCGCCGTCCCCTAGCCCGACTCGAGGATCTGAGAGCGTCCCCTCAGTCCTCCACATGTGCACATGTCCTCTGTATTCGTCAATTCCAACTGTATCTCTGTAATAGTTACATACAAGGGTGAGGTTTTACCTCATGCCCCGAAAATATGAAAACCATACTTTAAATCTTAAAACTATAAATAATATTTTATGTAAATCATTTCCTTTCTCAAAACATAAAAATAATTGAAAGAAAAGGTTCTAACGCCCTAAAGCGTAAAATGTAAGTCTGATATGAAAATCAAGTAAAAGAGAAAGTGTCCACTCACAGTGATCAAGTCTGGCTGACACTGGATCCTTGATCGAAAGAGGATGTGGTTCCTGTGGATAACCTATAATCAGAACTTAATTAGAATCAATATAGTAAAATAACCTCGATACTTTAAAGATTTATCCGAATATCATATACTCAAGACCTATGATGATCATATTTGATATAGAATGTGTAAATAAACTGATACGAGACCTTAAGGGTGGTCTCTAACGCGTTAGGATGGAATTGGGGGTTTAAAACTGGTTTGGTAAAATTCTGGTATCGTGTCGCGACGCAGGAAGGACTGCGCGTCATGACGCGCGGTGACCCGAATCCGGTCATCTTCTTCCTCTCGCGTCTGGACGCGAAATCCTCCTTGAGTCGCGACGCGCCTGCATTTTTCAGGTTCTGATTTTGCTTCTCCAACTTCTCCAAAACCCAAATTATTCATCTCCACCTAATACCCATGTTTCCATACTACAACCAAAACACAATACATCATCCCACACAACATTTAATCACACATTAACCCTCAATTTATCAATTAAAACAACTTCCAATCATTTATCAAGTTCTTACCCAAAACCCTCAAGTTGGAAATTATCAAGATTTTCATGGTTCTAATGTCAAAAATTAATATTACCATCATCACCACCAAACCAATATCCTACTTAAATCATCAAAACTCAAAAGCTTCAAGAAACAAGAAAATGGGTCAAATTACTTTACCTATTTTCTCTTGGTTTTTCTTCATCTTCCAGGCTTCATCACAAGCTTTCTTCCTTGCTTTATCCTTTCTCTTTCTTCTTATTCTTTTCTCTTTTTCTTCTTCTCATTCCTTCCCTCTCCTTCTTCTTCCTTCTCTTCTTCTTCACGTTTTCTTTCTTTCCTTACTTCTTTCATGCTTCTAATTTTTTTTTAGTTTGTTGAATAGTGTTTCATTTATATAGTAGGACCTCTTGGATATTTGGAAGTTTATAGAAGGGTGTAGAAAAATGGAGAAAGTTTGGAAGTTTTGCATTTAGGCCCGAAGTTACTATTGATCCAGATTTTAACTTGCATTTTGGACCTATTATGTTCAAATTTTGGGCAAATATTTAACGCGAAAGTTGTAGGTCTCGGTCTTACATTTCCAACGATATAAAATTCATAAAAATCAGAGACCGTATGAAAAAGTTACGCCCTAAATACTATGTGCGGTCCAAAGGTAAAACTATACAGTCTCGTCCCAGGACTTTGAAAAAAATTTTAACCAATCATCCCCAGGTCATCTCATGATCATATTTGAGTCCCAACATATTTTATTCTTCGTGCCTTCATCCCGTACGTAATAGTATCGTCGTGGGGGTAATAATAAAACCATCGGTCGTTCCAAGATTCTTTCTTCTAAGCCTTTACTGATGTCCCCCAATTCCTTACTTGATTAGACTTTTTGACCTTTACCGAAGATTCCAGTATCTTTATATTTATACTTGATATTTCTCTATTTCACTTGTCCAACCTGATCTTTAATATCATTTTTCATCACTTGGCTATCAACTTCCTATATTCTACTTATGATTCTCAACAATTTATAAGTTTTCCTTACTAATATTGTTTATTAACACCACGTGTACCTAAAGTGTTACTCCAGGACAACTTTTTAGTGACACCTCTTGCTTACAACAATCATTACTCATATTTCTTGTCATTATTTATTGTATCCTCTTAATCTATTATGTATTCTTTCCTACTGCTATTTTATCCTAATAATTTCACTCTCTTAAACTTTTCTTAGTGCTCTTCCCATCCTTCACTTCATTCTATCATTACTAAGAACTTTCTTGTTCTATATAGCTGTCATTTTTACCTAGATTTCTTCCTCCACATACCTATCATTTCATTGACCATGATTTCTTGAATATTTGCTATCATTTGACTACTACCTTACTTTGGTACTTTTGTAACTTATTAACTTCCTTTCTAACTTTCAATAGCTTCATTTGTTCATTCTTGGACCATAATTATAGGTCTCAACTCCTTGATCTTCCTTTACTATTCTTTTGTATTCACTCGTCTTCTATACTCAATTGCATATTAGAATGTCTTCTCTTTATTGATTTCTATACCATGGTAAGCTTATTTTTGTGATTCTACATCATACCACATTCCTGTCAATACTTACTTAGTATTTCCCTCTTGTTTGTTATTACACACAAACAATTTCACCTTCTATACTTGAATCAGCTATCCTTTTGATTTACATTTCCACTTTGTTCTATATTTGAATCTAGTATAAGTCACATCTCTTCTTTTCTTTACTCAAAGGATACTTTTCCTCATATATTCCTGGTTACTCTTAACGTTATCCTTTACATTCTTTTCATATGCTTAACTAGTACTTTTCTCTCTTTACTACCTTATCTAATAGCTTCTCTTTAAATCTATTACTTAGGCTATCTCTTCCGTTCTTTTTATTCTGATTTGTTACTGTCCTAAAGAGTCATAAAATATCGCTGCATTTATTCTTGCTTCTGGAGTATCTCAAGGTTACATTTCAGGTTATTCTTTATTCTGTCGTCGTTCAAGGGTTGGGAGGGTGGGAACTAGTCTTAAGGCTTTTCTATTGTGGTATTTCGGTGGTCCATACTTTTACCTAAAGATCTCATGTACACCAATTAATCATTTTACATCCCATACAAGTCTTTCTAGAAGCACTTCCTAATAAGTTCCTTATATTATCTCTTTGTCATTTCTGTCACTTAATTTCCTGCAGATGTTAAGTTCTTTCTCTGGGTACTACTATAATCCTTTTTGTATTATCTTTTCTTAGGGGTTCAATTTGCTATAATGGTTCCTTTTTATCTTAGTCCTTCATTCCTTATTCTTTTACTTTCTTGGAAACTTTATTTTCTTCAACTACTAAAGTCATCTTTTACTATGTCTTTGGTCCATATACTTCACTCTTCCTAAAATCCTTCTTCTTGATACCATGAGGTTTCTTATAAGTTACTCATTATATTCCTATGAATCATTATCCATGAAGGTTCGTGTTTCTATGAAGGTTTCATGTACTTGGCTCACTCTCAGTATACTATTAAACCTTTCCTTTTTAAGTTTCTAGTCCATGATTCTTTGGATTCACCAACTAGTTGTCGAACTATCTTACAATTGTCTAATCTAAGAGTTACTCTTCTTTACTGGTTCTGCTCTCTTCTAGGATTCCACAACTTTCATCGATTCTTTACTCCATTATATCCTCATCATGTTATTTTTGTGCTCAAATAAACTGATTTTTCCTTGTTACTCCTCACACTTTTCATACCATTTTCATGTCATGTTTCCTTACTATAGTCCTTACTAAGATAACTGTGAATCATTCCTTTATTTGTTTCTTTGATCTCAACTTCTCGTTCTTTGCTCTAAACCTTAATTGATCCCCTTTTACTCTATTATTCATACTAGTACTATCACCACTTTTTAATTATTTCCAACTTCATAAGCCTATTCTTAAACTTTTCTATGAATCTCTATTGGCTCAGCCTATCTGTGGGTTGTACGTCATTTGATCTATTTATGAACTCCTACTAGTCTAATAAGCTTCACTCTGAATCACCTTAATCTTTACACTATACTGGTTTTCTCCTTATATCCTCATAATTCCTTTGATCATTCTTCTAGGTGGTCTGTCTCTCAAGGTCTTTTCATTTCTTGGAATGAACTCCCATTGGTTTTCTTATGATCGCTTATACTCATACTGATAGGAACTATTTAAATCTTGTTAGTCCTTTTTATTTATGTCTGGGGGAGCTTTTACACATTTGTTCTAGTACTTTATGTCCTGATGGAGTTTATTGCTCATGTACGATGGGTATGAGATAGACTCTATCATGATAACTTTAACATGAATCTCGAAGGAATCACTACAAGAAAATACAGAATTAGCGACGAAAATTAGCGATGGAATAATCCGTTTCAACATTTAGAAACGGATTAGCGACGGAATTGAAATGGATTACAACATTAGCGACGGAATTTAACGACGGGATACAATTTCGTAGCTAATAGTGGCGGGAATGAAATCGCGGGGAAAAAAGTGACGGAATAGCGACGGATTTTTTAATCCGTCTCTATAATTAGCGATGGATTTTTTAATCCGTCTCTAAAAATAGCGACGGAATTAAAATTCCGTCTCTAAATAGCGACGGAATTTTAATTCCGTCTCTAAATATAGACTTAGCGACGGAATATAAATTCCGTCTCTAAATAGCGACGGAATTTTAATTCCGTCTCTAAATAGCGACGGAATTTTAATTCCGTCGCTGTCGTTTTGATCATTATTTAAAGCCTTCTCTTTCATTTGTTCTAAATCAAACAACGACACAGCCGAACCCTAAACCAAAATCCAAAATCAAATCAAAGCCTAGTCGAACCATAGCCTTGGCTCTCTTGGCGGGGGAAACTATCTATTGCTTTGGTCGCCACTCATCTTATTTGCCTACAGGTCTGAATTTGGATATCTAAAGTCTTTCTATTTCTATAATATTCCACATCTATTAGAAAGTTTCGTGATCGGCCATGACTCTCTTACTCCTTCTATCTTATAGTGGTCCTTGATTATTCAGGGAACTGGCTACCTGTACAAAATGATTCGGAGAAATGTTGGATCGTCTTGAAGGAATTCTTCTGAGGAAGAAGGTATCTCGCTCGAGGGAAAGAACCTTTTCTTAGATTTTATTGGCTTTTATTCTAGTCTAAATCTGTACTATGCTCATCTTTACTACCAGTTCTCAATATTATCCCCTATTACGTAGCTCCACATCTCTAATTCTTATTACTATAAGTTTTGACATTTCTTGTTTGTTTCTATTCTTCTGTCTCTGTTTACTTCCTTATCAATTCAATTATGTATCTTGATCTCTTCTTATTTCTGGTTACCTTTATCCCTTACACTTCTCTTTGATTTTCTTCTAGCTTTTCTCTTTGTCATCTACTATATCTTTTCGCTTACTATCTCTGGTCACTTTAACATCTAGATACATTTCTTATTCTTCTTTTTTCTCTTTCTACTCTCCTAGGTGAGTATCTTTATAGTTCTACTATCTATAGGAAATACTTGAAGGCTACTGGTTCGGATTTGAAGGAGTGTTCCGAGGAGGGAAATGATCTTACTTCTAGGCGCTCTACTACTTGCTGGGGCTTTTCTATTCTCTTGCATATTCCTGGATAGATATCCTCAACATCTCTCCCTGCCTTATTTCATTTCCTTACTATTCTTTATCTCTGGCTACCTACACTTTTCTCACTTCCATAATAACTCTTAAAATTCTACTATCTATTTCCATAACTCGTTTACTATTCTGGTGCTAGATCAGTATAACTACAAGAAGATTTCTTAATTGGTGTCTAGAGTGAAATTGTTCTTACGGGGAATACTATTTGAATGATCTAAGAAGGCTTACTAACATGTCTTATGGAGCTTTGAGGACGTACTCGAGGATCGAATACTGGAGAGGTAGTGCCTCATATACGGGTATCCTGGACATACTGCGTATACAAGACCCCATCATCTGCCCACTGCAGTCACTGACTCCCTAGACCATGCTCTGATACAATCTTTGGAACATCCCCAAATTGGGAGATGTTACCGGCAGGGGATAGCCATACTAACCCCATTAGCCTCTGACTTCCCGACTGTATTTTAAATGATTCAGAATGCAATGCCATGCATGAGGACCATAACCCAACTAAACAATACTTTAAATTCTTAAAACTGAATACTCAAAAGTACTTTTCTTTACAAAACTTTGTCAGACACTTACTATGACTTTTACATCACAATGTATATATGTAACTCTACTTTAACTCTAACTAGACTCTCATGCAATATGACTTTGTGCTGGTGGACTCCATCCATATTGACTATAATAGTATCCATCCTCCCGAGCTCGTCCTTCGAGAAATCTGCAAGATACAAAGACTGGGGTGGGGGTTAGATCGTTATACGATCTAAGTGAGTGAACATAAATCTGAAAATGTCAAAGCAAAACATGAAATCTTTAAAATTAAAACTTTTAGAAAAATCACTTCATATGAAACCTTTTATAAAACTGAGCTTTCTAAAATAGCTTGAATTTCTGGTTTCTGAAATCTATTTCTAAAATCTAGTTTCTAAAAACTATTTACTAAAATCTGAATTATGAAAACTATGTATTGAAGCTCTGAAAACTGTGTACTGAGAATCTGAAAACTGAAAACTTTTTTTGAAATCTGTATCTCTGTCTGAAAAACTGGACGTATGAGGGCGTTACGTATTGTCGTCCCCCCATACGCCTAACTGGAGCCAGCAGTACAAATCCATGGCTTTGGGGCGTTACGTATCGCCATCCCCCAAAGCATGCCACTACTGTCTCAGAAACTGGTGGTCTTGGGGCGTTACGTATCGCCGTCCCCCAAGCCACAAACTGGAGCTGGGGGTGCAGATCTTTGCTACCACCCAAGCTCTAAAACTGGGCGTTCTGTAAATCATTTCCTTTATCAAAACATAACAATAATTGAAAGAAAAGCTTCTAACGCCCTAAAGCGTAAAATGTAAGTCTGATATGAAAATCAAGTAAAAGAGAAAGTGTCCACTCACAGTGATCAAGTCTGGCTGACACTGGATCCTTGATCGAAAGAGGATGTGGTTCCTGTGGATAACCTATAATCAGAACTTAATTAGAATCAATATAGTAAAATAACCTCGATACTTTAAAGATTTATCCGAATATCATATACTCAAGACCTATGATGATCATATTTGATATAGAATGTGTAAATAAACTGATACGAGACCTTAAGGGTGGTATCTAACGCGTTAGGATGGAACTGGGGGTTTAAAACTGGTTTGGTAAAATTCTGGTCTCGCGTAGCGACTTAGGAAGGACTGCATGTCGCGACGCGCGATGACCCGAATCCGGTCATCTTCTTCCTCTCGCGTCGCGTCGCGAAATCCTCCTTGCGTCGCGACGCGCCTTGCTTTTTCCAGGTTCTGATTTTGCTTCTCCAACTTCTCCAAAACCCAAATTATTCATCTCCACCTAATATCAATTTTTCTATACTACAACCAAAACACAATACATCATCCCACACACCATTTAATCACACATTAACCCTCAATTTATCAATTAAAACAACTTCCAATCATTTATCAAGTTTTTACCCAAAACCCTCAAGTTGGAAATTATCAAGATTTCCATGGTTCTAATGTCAAAAATTAATATTACCATAATCACCACCAAGCCAATATCCTACTTAAATCATCAAAACTCCAAAGCTTCAAGAAACAAGAAAATGGGTCAAATTACTTTACCTATTTTCTCTTGGTTTTTCTTCATCTTCAAGGCTTCATCACAAGCTTTCTTCCTTGCTTTATCCTTTCTCTTTCTTCATCTTCGTTTTCTCTTTTTCTTCTTCGCATTCCTTCTTCCTTCCTTCCGGCCTTAGGAGTTTATTATTAGGAGGTTATTAGGATTATTATTATTATTATTATTATTATTATTATTAGGATTATTAGTATTATTATTATTATTATTATATTATATTATTATTATTAGTATTATTATTAGGATTAGGATTATTATTAGGAGGAGGATTAGGATTATTATTATTATTATTATTATTAGGAGGAGGAGGATTATTATTATTATTCTTATTATTATTATTATTATTATTATTATTAGTTATTATTATTATTAGTATTATTATTATGATTATTATTATTATTATTATTATTATTATTATTATTATTATTATTATTATTATTATATTATATTATTATTATTAGTATTATTATTATTATTATTATTATTATTATTATATTATTCTTCTTCTTCTTCTTCTTCTTCTTCTTCTTATTCTTCTTCTTCTTCTTCTTCTTCTTCTTCTTCTTATTCTTCTTCTTCTTATTCTTCTTCTTCTTCTCTTCTTCTTCTTCTTCTTATTCTTCTTCTTCTTATTCTCTTCTTCTTCTTCTTCTTTCTCTACTTCTTCTTCTTCTCGTGTTCTTTCTTTCCTTACTTCTCTCATGCTTCTAATTTTTTTTTGAATTTATTGAATAGTGTTTCATTATATAGTAGGACCTCTTAGATATTGGAAAGTTATAGAAGGGTGTAGAAAAATGGAGAACGTTTGGAAGTTTTGCATTTAGGCCCGAAGTTACTATTCATCCAGATTAGGTTAATTTTACCTACTTCATTCACTTGGAAGTTTAACGCGAAAGTTGTAGGTCTATGGCTTAGCTTTCCGACGATATAAAATTCATAAATATAAGAGATTGCATGAAAAAGTTACGCTCTAAATACTATGAGTGGTTCAAAGGTAACAATGTACAGTCTCATCCTGGGACTTCGAAAAAAATTAACTTATCATCCCAAAGGTCATCTCATGAGCATATTTGTGTCCCAACGTATTTTATTCTTCGTGCCTTTGTCCCGTACGTAATAGTATCGATGTGGGGGTAATAATAAACCATCGGTCGTTACAGAGTCTGTCCAACAGACTTTGACGGAACCTTATTCAAAATAAGTATTGCACTATTCAATGCTTATCCCTAGAAGGAAATTGGTATCTCTGTGTGACTCATCATTGACCTTACCATGTCCAACAAAGTTCAGTTTCTTCGTTCGGACACACTGTTCAATTGAGGTGTTCCTGGAGGAGTCCACTGTGAAAGAATACCATATTCTCTTAAGTAATCTTGAAACTCATTGCTTAAGTATTCTCCACCACGGTCCAACTGCAATGTTTTAATACTTTTATTGGTCTATTTTTCTAATTCGTGTCAAAACTCTTTGAATTTCTCAAAAGTTTCCGACTTGTGTCTCATAAGATACACATAACCATTCATATCCACCTCTAGCCTAGCTAGACATGGGCCCACATACGTCACTATGAACGAGGGCTAACAGCTCGGTACATGTACACCCTTACCGCTAAAAGGTGTTTTAGGTATTTTTCCTAATAAACAAGATTCACATACATCATATCAATTGGGATCAAATCCGTCCAAGTATCCACTCTTCGAAAGTGTGGATATACATGTCTTGTTAATGTTCCCAGATGACAATGCCACAGATAAATTTCATCCGTTTTACTCAATTTGAGCCTTTTTTTGTCATGTTATGTGTTTGAGATTCATTTATATTCAAAATATAAAGACCATTATTAACATCTGCTGTACATATCAAAATATCATCTTTATATACAAAACACCCAATGTTCCGGAATACAAAGGTTTACCCACATCGAGTTAAACAAGATACAAAGATGATGTTCCTAGTAAAACTAGGTACAAAATAACAGTCACCTAATGTAATTACATGCCCCGAGGGCAGGTTCAAAACATAGGTCCCAACGGCCAAAACAGCGACTCTCGTCCCGTTTCCGACTCATCGGTTGATCTCTTCTGAAGCCAGTCTCCTACTAATCTGCAGATCATGCACATCAGTACATATGTGAGTACCACATCCAGAATCAAAAATCCAATTTTTAAAACTAGTAGTGGACATGTTTCCAGAAGACTGTAATGATTTGGCCTTGCCATTTTTCTTCTTTTTCTTCACACCCCCAGAAGCCTTCGGCCAAGCCTTGGCCTTCTGGGATGTCGAAGTAAGATGCTCATCGCGCTTCTTGCCTTTCATAAGCTCTGGCTCTGCCTCTTTCAGCATCGCCATTAACTCTCGAAGAGTCTTTCTTGGTTCATCATGTTATAGTTCATGACGAACCCGCTCCAGCAGTCGGACAGAGACTGTAAGATCAAATCTATAGAGTCTTGGCCTCTAAGGTTATGCCTTGCTGACCTAGCTGTTCGATGTTAGCAATCATCTGTGACACATAGTGCTCAAAAGATTTACCCTCTGACATACTTGGTGAAAGAGCTTCTTTTGCAATTCGTACTTTTGAGATCTAAGGTTAGATCTGTAAAGGTCCTTCAATTTCAACATCATGTTATAAGGATCTAATCCTTTGTTTTGATGACGAAATTGAGGAGTCATTGCGGCAAGCATGACGGATTGAGCAGTTGAGTTATCATCACAATGAGTCTTCCAAAGCTCATGCTCAACTGGCTGCTCAACTCCGGGCTCAGGCCCGAGAGGTTTCTCTATGACATAGAGTAACCTCTCGGCTCCTAAGACTATCCTGAGATTCATCTCCCAATCTGGAAAATTGGAGCCGTTAAAGACATTGTCACCCATGATGATGTCCCTAACGCTAATCTTTCAAACCATCTCGATTGCAATAGTCCAACTATCCAATCAATGATATCGGGTACACTCAAAATGTAATGGTTACTATAGTCCAACTATATAACCAACTACAAGTGGAGTAGTGTCTTGTACAGTCTAACTGTTTAAAGAAAGCAATAAAAGATATTAGTCCAACTAATATATATATAACGTGATATAATATTAAAAGAGCGCGTATTAGCAAATATTAAACGAAATTACAAATTTAATACTGGCCTCCCACTATTTTTCGGCGAGCCTCTAATCCTCTGTTGAGTACTCGGGAAACCCAATTTCCTAGTGGGCTAGGATCCCGTTAAATAACACACAACCTTGACTTTGGCCAACAAGCTGTATGAAACTTAACTAGGTAGATCTCTAAGATCAATTGGATCTCATCCAATTCCTAGATCCGGTAGGTGGACCTCCAAGTCCAAAATATATATCCAATATATTTCCTAACCGTTTCCTCTGAATCAACTAAGCATTGGCTTTGGCTCAACAAGCTTAATGATTCCAGTTAAGCGTGATCCATTGACAGTGGGAAAGCTTCGTAATCCATGTCGATGTACAGAAGTGACCTTGCCTTTGGCCAACAAGTCACAACTGCCTAAGACATGCGATATATAACAAAACTTTCGTGGTTCAAACACATCCGCGATGGACAATGATATTGACTTTGGCCAACAAATCAAAGTCAATCTTGGATCTTTAGAGAGAACCAATCAATGGAAGAAAAATGCTTAATATTAAAGTGAGGGTTTTTTTCGTAAATTGACAACCAATTTATTATCTTTGATTAGGTCTCATCATTCACCCATAAATATGCATTCTAAAAGCATAATAAGGCGCGATAAAATAATAATGATATGCTGATGAATATATAATACAATTTGTTCCTAGAACAAATCTCCTTCTTTCCTCTCTCCCGCTAGCACTTTACATACTTCTACCCAATTACATAATACATAAAGCAACCTTATTTACATTGAGGGGAATTGGTGAGAAGAGAAATACAAAGAGAATATGAGGTGAAAGGCTGGGCACGCAGGTCCAAGTTAAATAAATTCCAAATTTACAACAATTTCCAAAATTGCCCCCACCACCCACTAATATCCATCCGATATACATTATTCATACAAATACATCCAAGTATTCACACAAAGCATGTTGTTCAATCAATCTAATACAATTAATTAATCTTCAATTAATGACCATCCAATGTCCATACAACGATTTGATTTGCGCGAGTCCAACTCGTTTAAGAATAAATACTCAAAGTAAGTATTCTTGAATTATATCAAACTAGAATTTTAAATCCAATTTAAATCGTATCCAATACTAATTCATGTTTAATTCTAAATTAAACAATTACACTTATTTTACTGCCTTTTAAACTTGGATTCCAAATCCAATCCAATTGGGTCTCAAAGGCCCAATTAGCATACAATGCCAATTCAATTAAAGTCCAATGGGCTTTTAATTAATTCTTAAGCATGGGCTTTGGCCATTATGGATCAAACCCAAAATGTCAAGGCCCAATTAGGAATCACCCTATGCTAAAAATCAATTTAGGCCCAATTAAATTTTTAAAGGCCCAAAAGTCATATTTGGACTTTATGGAAATGGTTTTAGACCCAATTGGATCCAACCCAATTGTCCAAAATCATACTTGGCCCGACCAAGCCCATTAGCCCAAATACAACCAAATTAAATTAACATAATATTCCAAAATCACATTAATTCAATTAAAGTGTAATTAACACAATTAATGAATTAATCTAATGTTTCCAAAACACTAATTAATCCAATTAATCATGCTCAATTATTCCAATTGATGTCCAACATAAATTGAAGCAAAATAATTTCATTCAACATGCTTCAACTCACGGCAATAGCAAGAAATAACACCCAATTTAGATTTCAATCCAATAAAATCAACAATCAATATTCATTTCATGATAATAAGATATCCAATTGTTAAATTTAAAAAATTCACCATGAGCATTCCTAGGGCAAGTTTCGGCCATGATAAGGATTTGGGGAAAGTTTTGATCCAATCAATTTTCTCAAATCCAATGATGCACAAATCTTATTTATCATAATCTAATCACAACTAAACAATCAATTTCGAATTTAGACATGCTCCAAGTAAAATCCATTGTTAGTGTGTCCTACACATCCCAAGGATCCTAAACATGATTCTAGTGTGAATTTAATCAAAATAAGTCGTGGAAATACTCACTTTGATCAGTTGAAAATTCAAAACTTTCCAATGGATGTAGAAGATCCAAGCTTTGTATTTGAGTTCCAAACTCTTGTGTGAGTTTCCCTATCACCACACAAGACTCCTTTAAGTGTTAGCTTAAGAAAATTTGAAGAAAAATTTCCTTTGGGAGAATGCAAGTTCACGGCAAACAGAGAAATAAGATGGTATTTTATAGTGCAAGTTTTTAAGACTTGGTTGTTGTGTAATTAAAGTCCAACCATTAATGTTGCCAACCACTTCCTGTTGGTTTCTATGATTAGTCCCAAGATCATAATGAACAATGAAACATGAATGAATAACGAAGAAATATGGCGGAATCATACTTACAACGATCGGTTTAAGATGTGTTGATGAACAAAATATTTCCTCCTCCAAGTGTCCAAGATTCGGCCAAGGCAAAGGTAGAAGCTCCAAGCTTTGTTTTGTCTTTCCAAGCTCTTGAATAGGTTTCCCTATCACCTCTTGATGATCCTTGAAGAGTGCTAGCCCTTGGTGAATTTTTGCAACAAGAATTCACACCTTTCCTTCACACTTTTGGCTAAGAAAATAAAGAAAATGGAGAGAGCAGAAACTGTCACAGTTTCGGTAATGGGAGAGAGAGGAGAAGATGAAGATTTGATTTCAAAAATCAATAATAATTGTTTCAAAAACAATTGTAAATGATATATCAAACCTTGGTTGGTATAAGTCTTTCACTTTACTTTGACTTGGAGTGTTTTACACACTTTAACCAACTCACCTAAACCCATCAAGCTAAAGTGAATAGTTGACTAGTGATGTGATGGTTGAGGTGACATGTGGGCCCCACTCGATTCCGAATACGAGTGGGCCCGCAAACACTCCCGGGCTCGGGTTCGCTAATTCCGAATTAACGAACTTCCGTCGCGACGCAATTAAATCGAATTTAATTAAATAATTATGCCTAGCAAAATTACTATTCACACCGCTAACGAATTAATTCTAAATTAACTCGTTTGCCCGAATTAAAATCTAATTTTAATTCCGCGTCGAAATCTAATTCCGAATAATATATCGAATATATTATTTTAATGATTAATTCCAAATTAATCTTTCTCTCTTTTCAAATAGTACTTTATCCAAGATAAAGTCTCTCTGCAATTCATCCCAGATTAATTAAGCTCGAATCATACATCATCGGTGAATCTTCGGGAAGCGACCCAAGAGATCCCTGGATATGTTGGCAGTAAATAAGGTCGTTGAACTATCCAAACATGTACGTACCTCGTACTACGTTTTTATCGATTTACGAGACAAGGTTGGCTTCTTGCAAAGCGCCATGCCTACCCAATTCTCCAGAAATATTCTTACTGGAATATACGATCTTTATCAGACGTAGTATACCGTAGTATTGTGTATTGCGATCCAGTATCGGATGTCACGTGCAAGGCCTGAGGCTGGAATAATGTCTGCCCCGTACGAAGCACATATCGGATATCAAGCAACTAGTCTCTTTGAATCGGATAATCATGACCTTGTCATATTATCCCGATGGTTGCAACACAATAGAAAATGATGAGTGGTATTTATATCACTTATTCCCACTCATTTGACCTAATATTTTGTATAGTTTCTTGAGTTTTGTGAACGTTTTGATGTATTTTGTGTTATTTTGTAGATAAATAAAGTTTGGAAAGCATTGGAGGCAATTTGGGGCAAAAACGGACAAAAATGCGTCAACAGGGATATTTTGGTCTTAAGCGCGTCGCGACGCCAAGCCTTCCGCGCGCGACGTCTAAAATGCGCCGAACAGTGCTAACGTGCGCCGGGTCCACAAATCAGAATCTGAGAAAAGTTTGACTTTGCTAAAATACGCCGTGCCACGTGTCACCATCACAGCCGATCTGCTAACATGCGCCGTGCCACGTGTCAACATCCTACGGTGCCGACAGTCATCATCGCCACGTGTCGCCATGTCGTCGCCACATCACTGCCATGTCATCAGCCACGTCAGCAAGTCAACAAGTCAAATTGCCACGTGTCATGACACATCATCATCAGCCAATCAGGAAGTGACACGTGTCGCAATTCTATGGTGCCGACAGTCTCTTTCCCACGTGTCGCCACGTCGTCGCCACGTCACCGCCACGTCAGCGTCAATTATTGGATATCCTATCCTTATCTGACACGTGGCGGATAAGAATCTCAGCGACCAATCAGAAGCCGCCACGTGTCACAATAATTGAAGCCCAACCACTCTGCCACGTGTCACCTTATCATCTTATCCAGAATCTTCAAACCAGCGAACCAGAGCGTGCCACGTCGACAAATCCGGCGTCGCGACGCTGAGGACCTGGCGTCGTGACGCTGGATCCTACCGAGGCCTATAAATTGAGCTCGAGATTTCAGAATTCAGGGCACCTTCCTCTCTCTTAAATTCTTTCTAAATAGAGAGTTTCTCTCCCTAGATTCTTTAGTTTTTAGTTTTTATTTTTAGTTTTTTTTAGTTTTGTAAATAATTTTAATTACGTTTTTTAGTAATAGTAATTTAATTTTTACTTTTTACTTTTTACAGTTTTTACTATTTACCATGTGGAGGTAACTCCCCAGCTAGGGTGAAAGGTAATTCTTTTACTGTTACTATTTAGATTAATCTCCCTTAAAAATAATATATTCACTATTTAAAATATTGACTTAAAAAGGATACCGCCAGATTGGTCAGTTGGTAATTCATTTTAATCTGGTTTAAACCTGACTAATAAAGGATACCGCCAGATTGGTCGGTTGGTAATTTAATTTTGGTTCCGCCTTTATGGCTAGTTGGACTTAATTTGACTTAATCAGGATACCGCCTATATGGTCGGTTGGTATTATTATCATAAGTTTATATATTATTTTATGGGAGCTATCTAAATTAGTAGTAGTAAAAGTAATTCCTTTTACCTTAGCATTTTATTTTATTTCACTTTTCAGTTTTACTTTATGTCTTTTACTTTTCAGTATTTTTACTTTATGTCTTTTACTTTTAAGTTGTTACTAGCCCTAGTTATGTGTTAGTTATATGGGGTTGTGATGAATTCTAATATCACCGGTTTATAAGGGGTTATTTTATAGTTTGGGTAATTTAAAGGTTTACTTATTAAGTCTTAAGCTTAATGCTTCTTGTTGTCTGATCACCAATAAGATTGATGTGGTAAATCTAAAATGAACTAGACATAGGGATTTTAGGTTTCAGCCTTAGACTTAATAGCCCACGATCTTCCTTGAGGATAGATAACCCTTTAATAGATTTCCTTACAGGATAGGAATATACCTGTCGGGCGGGGGTAGCCATAATTGGAACTTAAACTTAATGAATCCAGATAATTGGTTGACATAGACATATGGTTCAATTGGGTTAAACTGGGTATTTGCGTCTGACCATCGACATAGGTTTTGCATAATTTAGTGTTCCAGGTTAGTAAACTGATTTATTACACAAACATAAAATAACCACTTCATCTTTTAAATGATATTAGAATGATTCACGATCCTAGATCTTTGTGTCTTTTGTTATTTTCCTTAGTATTTTCTTTTGTCTTTTTATTTATTTATTTTGTAAAACCACATTCAACCAACCAATCAAACAATCATTCTCTTCTCCATTTAATTAGATATTTGTAAATAAATAGATTCAACAATTAATAACAACAGTAGGAATTAAGTCCTCGTGGGATCGATATTTTTATACTACTTGAACGATACGTGCGCTTGCGTTATACGTGTGTGTTTACGCCGGTCAGAGAACAAGTTCTGAATCCCTGCGTGATCATCATCTTCATATGTCTGAAGTGATACTTCCGTCTTGACATCACATCCAATATACTATGATTCTCAATAAACCCAGAAGAGGCATACACAGAACCTGTTAAAGTCCTGGACGACCAAAACCAAAGTTTACCGATTGTCGCAAGTATTAGCGATGCAAGTCTCAGGTTAAGACCAAATACACCTACCCTAAAGCGGACTCCCATAGACACATGTACATACTACCAATGGGATTCCGCGGGGTTTATCTAGAGCGAAGCTATTTTCCATACCATCGGTAAAACACAACCTCCTATCGAACTTTCATAAGTATCCTTTACTTAAATATATGAGAACTATGTCGTTATGCCCTCACAACGCGCACAAGTGCAATACTAGTCTATTCCGCATTATCGATGTCCAATCTCGATAATACTACGACTAGGGATATTTAATGATTAAACCTTTATGAATTGATACTGTTTTATATCATCTCAATCCGGAACTAATCATATGGACTTTTACCATTTATATATGAAAGTAAATAAATTACAAAACGGTAAAAGGCAATTTCATTACTACATAGTTAATTTTGTACAAAAACACAATGTCTTTTACAAACAGTGACGCTATGGGTCATAACTGTCCAACAATCTCCTACTTGGCCTATAGCCAGTCACTCAAGCATCTAATACCTGAACTATATACATGTCGCTCAAACTTTGGCTGAGGAATAGCTTTCGTCAGCGGATCTGCCATGTTGTCATCTGATGCGACCTTATCGACCTTCACATCGCCACGATGTATGATCTCTCGAATCAGATGGAAACGTCGAAGAACATGCTTGGATCATTGATGAGACCGCGGTTCCTTAGCCTGCGTTATAGCTCCGTTATTGTCACAATACAATGGAACGAGGTCAGCTGCTAACGGAACTACTCCTAATCCAATTAGGAATTTTCGGATCCAAACTGCTTCCTTTGCTGGTTCAGCTGCAGCAATGTACTCCGCTTCTGTTGTTGAATCGGCAACAGTCTCTTGCTTGGAATATTTCTAGCTCACTGCTCCGTTATTCAAACAAAATATGTACCCGGATTGCGACTTGCAGTCGTCTTTGTCGGTTTGGAAACTTGCATCGGTATACCCAGTTACCTCAAGTTCTCCATCTCCATAGATTAAGAAAGCATCCTTAGTTCTTCTAAGATACTTTAGGATATTCTTAACTGCCATCCAGTGACCTTCACCTGGATAGGAGACATCAGATCGCGTACATATCAGGGCATACATGATCGATCCGACTACCGACGTGAACGGTATCCGACTCATGTTGTCTCTCTCATCTTGAGTTTTAGGACACATGTCCTTAGATAGATAGACGCCATGTGACACTAGTAACAGTCCTCTCTTGGACTGATCCATGTTGAATCTCTTCAACACTTTATCAATGTACGTGCTCTGGGAGAGTCCAAGCAGCTTTTTAGATCTATCCCGGTAGATCTTTTATTCCAGAATAAAGGCTGCTTCTCCCAGATCTTTCATGGAGAATTTCAATGAAAGCCAAGCTTTCACCGACGTTAGCATGGGAATGTCATTGCCTATAAGCAATACATCGTCATGATAAAGGACAATAAAAGTCAGTGCTCTCCCACTAACCTTCTTGTATACACAAGGATCATCTTCGTTTTGAATGAAATCAAAATCTTTTATGATCTCATCAAAATGTTGGTTCCATGACCGCGATGCTTACTTCAGTCCATAAATGGACCGATTTAACATACAAACCTTGTTTGCAAGTCTAGGCACGATAAAACCATCAGGATGTTGCATATAAACATCCTCCGAAAGGATTCCGTTAAGGAAAGCGGTTTTAACGTCCATCTGCCATATCTCGTAATCGAAATATGCAGCAATTGCAAGCATTATCCGAATGGATTTAATCATGGCAACGGGTGAGAAAGTTTCGTCGTAATCGACACCATGTCGTTGACGATACCCCTTCGCTACAAGCCTAGCTTTGTACGTTTGTAGGTTTCCATCCATGTCGGTCTTCTTCTTGAAGACCCATTTGCATCCAATAGGCTTTACGCCTTCTAGTGCATCAACCAGTGTCCAAACTTGGTTGGTGTACATGGAATCCATTTCGAACTTCATGGCCTCTTGCCATGAAGCAGAATCGATATCTTGTATCGCTTCCTCATACGTAGCCGGTTCGTTATCCTCAATGAGATTAATATCTACTTGAGGTGAGATCAGAAACCTATACCTCTCAGGTTGTTTCCTGACTTTCTCCGACCTACGCGGTCTTTGTGTAATAGAAGATTGTGGTACAGTCTCATCATGGATGGACTGTTCATGTTCCGTTGAGGATTCTATGCCAGGAACAGTATCACTCCGATTTTCATCGAGTTCTACTTTCCTCCCACTAACCACTGCATTTAGGAATTCATTCTCAAGGAAAACCGCATGTAGAGCAACAAATACTTTGTTCTCTCGTGGGTGATAGAAGTAATATCCTTTGGTTTCCCTAGGATATCCTACGAATAGGCATTTATCTGATTTGGACTCGAGTTTGGTACCTTCCAAACGTTTAACATATGCCCAGCATCCCCAAATCTTCATGAATGAGAAACCCGGTTTCTTTCCTGTCCATATCTCATAAGGTGTCTGTTATACAGACTTTGACGGAACCTTATTCAAAATAAGAATTGCACTGTTTAATGCATATCCCCAGAAGGAAACATGTAGCTCAGTGCGACTCATCATAGACCTAACCATATCCAACAAAGTTCGGTTTCTCCGTTCGGACACACCGTTTAATTGTGGTGTTCCAGGAGGAGTCCACTGTGAAAGAATACTATATTCTTTCAGGTAATCTAGAAACTCATTGCTCAAGTATTTGCCACCACGGTCCAACCGTAATGTCTTAATACTCTTGCCGGTCTGTTTTTCAACTTCGTGTCGAAACTCTTTGAATTTCTCAAAAGTTTCCGACTTGTGTCTCATAAGATACACATAACCATAATGAAATGCATCATCCGTAAAGGTTACGAAGTATTCATATCCACCTCTAGCCTGGCTTGACATGGGCCCACATACATCACTATGAACGAGGGCTAACAGTTCGGTGGCGCGTTCACCTTTACCGCTAAAAGGTGATTTAGGCATTTTGCCTAATAAGCAAGATTCGCAGACGTCATATGAATTTGGATCAAATCTGTCCAAGTACCAACTCTTCGAAAGTGTGGATATGCGAGTCTTGTTTATGTGTCCTAGACGATAGTGCCACATATAAGTTTCATCTTTGTTACTCATTTTGAGCCTTTTGTTTGTTATGTTATATGTTGGAGATATATTTATATTCAAAATATAAAGACCATTATTTGGAACAACAGTGTAAATTTCTACATCATTTTTATATAAGTAACACCAGTGTTCCGAAATACAAAAGTATACCACATTGGGTTAACATAGATACAGAAATAATATTCCTAGTCAAACTAGGTACATAATAACAGTCATAAGTTCAAGTACATGCCCGAAGGCAGTTCTAAAACAAAAATGCCAACGGCCAAAATGGCGACCGGTACCCCATTTCCGACGTGTAGATCAATCTCCCCTGAGGCTAGTCTCCTGCTAATTCGCAGATCCTGCACATCAGTACATATATGAGTACCACAACCAGAATCAAAAATCCAATTTTTAAAACTAGAAGTAGTCATGTTTATTTCAATAACAAACATACCTGAAGCCGGTGCCTTGCCCGCTTTAATCTCCTTCTGGAGCGCCTTGTACTCGCGGCAGTCACGCTTCCAGTGACTCCGCTTGCCGCACTGGAGGCAAACATCCTGAGATTTGTCATTAGGCTTCCCAGAAGCCTTTGACGATTTAGCCTTGCCCTTTCTTTATGCTTCTTCTTCTTCACACCTCCAGTCGCCTTGGGCCCAGCCCTCGGTGTCTGAGATGTCAAAGCAAAGTGCGCCTCGCGCTTTTTGCCCTTAAGCATCTCCCTTTCAGCTTCCTTGAGAATTGACAACAACTCTCCAAGAGTATCATCAGTGTTCATCATATTATAGTTTATGATAAACTGTTTCGAAGTGTCGGGGAGAGATTGCAAGATCATATCTATGGTAATCTCAGCCTCTAAGACTATCCCCATCTCAGCTAGCTCATCTATGTCAGCAATCATCTGTACCATATGGGATTCAACATACATGCCTTCTGAAAAACGTGAACGGAAGAGCTTCCTCACTAACTCATATCTCTGCGACCTTCGGTTAGATCGGTGAAGATCGTGCAACCTCGCCAACATGTTATAGGGATCCAAGTCCCTATTCTGTCGACGGAAATGATGAGTCATGGCAGCAAGAATAATTGAGTGAGCAGTTTCACAATCATCGCTGTGAGTCTTCCAAAGCTCCAGCTCAAGTAGCTCATCAGGTTTGGGCTTAGGCCCAAGAGGTCTCTGTATAGTATATAGCAGCCTCTCGGCTCAAAGGACAATCCTCAGATTCATTTCCCAATCGGCAAAGTTCGTGCCCTTGAAGACATTTTCGCCCATGATAATGTCTCAGACATTTCCCTTTCCGGTTATCTTGATTACGATAGTCCAACTATCTAATCAACGCTATTGGGTACAGTCTAACTGTTACAAGAAAAATAACATTATATTAGTCCAACTAATAAAAAATTTGACGAAATAATTTGAAAGCGCGTAAAGCTAAGTATCTGAATGAAATTGCAAATTCAATACTAGCCTCCCACTATTTTTCGGCGAGCCTCTAACCCTCTGTCGAGTACTCGGGAAACCCAGTTTCCTAGTGGGCTAGGATCCCGTTAAATAACACACAACTTGACTTTGGCCAACAAGCTGTATGATATTTAACTAGGTAGATCTCGAAGATCAATTGGATCTAATCCATTTCCTAGATCCGGTAGGTGGACATCTAAGTTCGAAACATATATACAATATATATGCCAATATATCCAATATATTTTCCTAACCTTTTTCCTCTGAATCAACTAAGCCTTGGTTTTGGCACAACAAGCTTAATGATTCCAGTTAAGCGGGACCCATTGACATGGAAAGTTTCGTAATCAATGTCGATGGACAAGAAGTGATCTTGACTTTGGGCAACAAATAACGACTTGGACAAGACACTGATCTGGAACAAAACTCTCATGATTCAAACACATCCGCAATTGACAAAGGTCTTGACTTTGGCCAACAAACCAATGCCAACTTTGGATCTTGAGTAAGAATCACTCAACGGAAGGAAAAACGCTTAATATGATTTGAGGGTTTTTTGGGATAAATTGGCAACCAATTTATTATCTTTGTTAAGGTCTCATCATACACCCTTAAGCATGCTTCTAAAACATCATAAGGCGCGAAAAGTAAATAATAACGATATGTGGATGGATATTTAAACAGATTGTTCCTAGAACAAATCACTCCATTTCCTCTCCCGGCTAGCACTATTCTACTTCTACCCAATTACATAATACAATAATAGAAATCTCATTAACATTGAGGGGAATTAGGTGAGAGAGAGAATACAAAGAGATAATAAGAGATAAGGCTGGACACGCAGGTCCAATTTATAAATTCCAAATTTACAATAATTTCCAAAATTACCCTTTCCCTTCTAATATCCATCCGATATACGCTATTCATTCATCACATCCATATATTCATTCATAGCATGCATTACACCCAATCTAATCCAATTAATTAGTCTTTAATTATGTGACCATCCAAGGTTCAAACAACGATTTGATTTTGCGCGAGTCCAACTCGTTTGAGAATAATCACTCAAAGTACGAATTCTTTGAATTATATCGAACTACTCATTAAATCTAATTTAAGTCGTATTCAATACTAATTCTATTATTTAATTCCAAATTAAATATTTACACTTTTTAATGCGCTTTAACGACTTAGATTCCAAATCTAATCTTATTGGGTCTCAAAGCCCAACTAACATCCAATGTTCGTTTAATTAAAGTCCGATGGGCTTTCAATTGATTTCATAAGGCATGGGCTTTGGTCAATACGGGTCAAACCCAATTACCAAGCCCAAGTAAGGAATCACCCTCATTTGCCATAAAACCAATATCAAGCCCATAAGGCCCAATTAAACTTTAAAGCCCATTTATTACATTTGGACTTAATGGAATGATTTAGGCACAATTTGGATCCAATCCAATTGGCCTAAACAACAACTTGGCCCAACCAAGCCCATTATGCCCAAATATAATAATTTCAAGCCCAATTCAAAATTAAGCCCATTAACCAAATTTTAAAAAATTCCAAATTTTATAACTTAGTTAATTAAAGTGTAATACATCAATTAATTAAATAAATCAATATTTCCAAAATACAATTTGACCAATTAATTATGTATCTAATTGTTCAATTATTGTCCAACAATTTTTGAATAAAAAATCAAGTTCATACATGCCATAGGGCTCTCGGCCAAGGTAAGTTTTTAAGTCCGATTTCGTTTTTCAATCCGATCGAATTACAAATCGACTTTTCATTCGTTTCAACTCATCCAATGATCATCAAAACAAAATTTATCACGTGCAAGTATACCGTAGTATTGTGTATTGTGATCCAGTATCGGATGTCACGTGCAAGGCCTGGGGCTGGAATAATGTCTGCCTCGTACGAAGCACATATCGGATATCAAGCAACTAGTCTCTTTGAATCGGATAATCATGACCTTGTCATATTATCCCGATGGTTGCAACACAATAGAGAACAAGTTCTGAATCCCTGATCATCATCTCCATATGTCTGAAGTGATACTTCCGTCTTGACATCACATCCAATATACTACGATTCTCAATAAACCCAGAAGAGGCGTACACAGAACCTGTTAAAGTCCTGGACGACCAAAACCAAAGTTTTCCGATTGTCGCAAGTATTAGCGATGCAAGTCTCAGGTTAAGACCAAATACACCTACCCTGAAGCGGACTCCCATAGACACATGTACATACTACCAATAGGATTCCGTGGGGTCTATCTAGAGCGAAGCTGTTTTCTGTACCATCGGTATAACACAACCTCCTATCACACTTGCATAAGTATCATGTACTTAAATATATGAGAACTATGCCGTTATGCCCTCACAATGCGCACAAGTGCAATACTAGTCTATTCCGCATTATCGATGTCCAATCTCGATAATACTACGAATAGGGATATTTAATGATTAAACCTTTATGGATTGATAGTGTCTCATATCATCTCAATCCGGAACTAATCATATGGACTTTTACCATTTATATATGAAAGTAAATAAATTACAAAACGGTAAAAGGCAATTTCATTACTACATAGTTAATTTTGTACAAAAACACAATGTCTTTTACAAACAGTGACGCTATGGGTCATAACTGTCCAACACTTCCATCAAGTGTCAAAACATTGATGTAAGTAAAGTGGGTCCCACCACTTTAAATTCCAAATTCAGTTGGCTTACACAACACACTTTGGGCCCAGGTTCGTTTAATCCGATTAAACGAATTTCCCGTTGCGCCATAATTAAATCCAATTTAATTAAATAACAATGCCTAGCAAAATTATTACGAAAGTCGCTAACAAATTAATTCCAAATTAATTCGTTTGCCTGAATTAAAATCCAATTTTAATTCCGCATTGAAATCTGATTTCAATTAATATATCTGATATTTTATTTAATCGATTAATTCCAAATTAATCGCGTACTCTCTTCTAGTCGAATTTAATCCTAGATAAATTCTTGCCGTAATTAATCCCAGATTAATTTTCTCTCTCATAATTAATCCCAGATTAATTCTGTTCGAGTCAAATGTCATTGGTGAATCTTTGGGAAGCGACCCAAGAGATCCTAGATATATTGGCATTAAATAAGGTCATCGGACTATCCGTACACGTGCGTACCCCGTACCACGTTCTTACCGATTTACAGGACATGGTTGGCTTCTAGCAAAGTACCGTGCCTACCCAATTCTCCAGAAATATTCAACGAAGAATATATAATCTATATCAGACGTAGTATACAATGTATTGCGTAATACGATCCAATATCAGATGTCACATGCTTGGCCTAGGGCTGGAATTGTGTCTGCCCCGTACGAAACATATATCAGATCCCGCATAACTCTAGTCATACTATCCCGATAGCTACAGCATTTAAGAGTACTAGTACCGTATCCTACATGATCATCATCTCCATATGACTGAAGTGATACTCCCATTTTGACATCACACCTAATACACTACGATTCTCAGTAAACCTAGAAGAGGCGTACACAGAACCTGTTAAAGCTCCAGACGACCAAAACCAAAGCAAACTAATTGTCGCAAGTATTAGCGATGCAAGTCTCAGGTTAAAGATCACATACACCTACCTTGATTCGGATTCCATAGACACATAGTCATAATACCAATGGGACTCTGAGGGGTCTATCCAGAGCGAAGCTGTTCCCGGTCCAACGGCTAACAGAACCTCCTATCACACTTGAATAAGTATCCAATACTTAAATATATGAGAACTATGTCGTTAAGCTTCCATAACGCGCACAAGTGTAATCCTAGTCTATTCTGCATTATCGATGTCTAGTCTTGATAATACTAAAACTAGGGATATTTAATGATTAAACCATTCGTGGATTAATACTATCTCATATCTTATTAATCTGATTTAACTATATGGACTTTTATCATTTATATATCCAAGTAATCCAATTACAAAATAATAAAATAGCAATTTCTTTTGTCACATAGTTAATTTGTACAAAAAACACCATGTCTTTTACAAATCGTGATGTTATGGGTCATAATTGTCCAAAAAATATCATCTCATCAGGGTGATAGTGCAGAGATGAGACGTTTCTGTTACAAAGATTGCATCTGCAGAGAACCTGGCTGATCCGTTTACAAAGACCTTATCGGCTAAAGTGTTTGAATGCCACCTAGATGGTTTAGGATTACGTGACATGTCTCATTTGCTCTAGTGTAAGTGGGAGATTGTAGGGGTATATGCCCTAAAGCATCATGTAATGTAAACGATATTATGTTTTATGAAATAAAATGATGCATTGTTCATTCATCAAAATGTTTGTTTAATATCGCATAGTGTATATTATCATATTTACCCTAGATTACTCATGTGCCTTCAGACTTAATGTATGAGTGTCATACACAAGAGGATTTAACTCTAAGGTTAGTAATCTAAAATTGTCCATAGAGATCAAACAAAACATGTACTTTGTTTATGGTAATCTAAAATAGTCCTTATAAGACTGGACCTAGATAGAAATGAGTTTCTTATAATATCCGTTAAATAAATAAATTCATTTCGATCTACCAGATGGTCATATATGGATTAATATTAATCCTGAATGTACTACAAACTCCTACATGGCAAGTTATGTCCTTTGATTTGCAAAGGTGAGGTTGGTGTAGCAATCCCGACCAATAATTACATACTTTGGGGACATGGTTTGGTGTGTAGCTGGGGACGTTTTATATAGATATGAAGTTCACTCTTTCTTACGAGAAGTAAAGGAGTATCTTTCTTAAGGGGTTGATTCGGTACTTGAATGGTTAGAGCGCTCAAGTCTTTCTATTACGAATAGAAAGATTAACATTCATAATAGTTATGATAAATCGTTCATTAGAGAATCAATGGTACTTAAGGTAAAAATAATTAGAGAGGTATAACAGACATTATTGTTAGTGTCCTAAACATGTCCAAGGTCTCTAATACATGATTTGGTGTGTGAATAATCATAAATAAGTTGCGGAAAAATACTTAAAATGAATGGATGAAGTTCAAAACTTTCTTGTATTTGATGAGAGCTCCAAGATTTATATTTGAATGAAACCCAAGGGTGAGTTTCCCTATCACCTTCTTTAACTCTTTAAGTGCTGGCTTAACTTGATTTTGAAGCAAAATCAATGGAGGAAAAGCCCTAGGTTCACGACATTGGAAGAAGAAAAAGAGAGGAGAGAGTTTTGTTTTTCTTTTGTATTTGTTTCAAAAACTAATACCAAAAGTCAACTAACTAAAATTGTGTATATGGTTTTCTAAAAACCAAAACAAGTGTATTGAGATCAAAAATCCATTTAATGCTCTCAACCACTTCCATCACCAAAAAGGTGATTGAACTTACATCACCAAAAAGTTGATTTAACTTCCATCACCAAAAGTGACTAGTGATGTAAGTGAAGTGGGCCCCACTTTAAATTCAAAATTCAAGTTGGGTTACGCAACACACTTCGGGCTCAGATTCGTTTAATCCGATTAAATGAATTTTCCGTTGCAACATAATTAAATCTAATTTAATTAAATAATGATGCATTGCAAAATTATTACGAAAGTCACTTACGAATTAATTCTAAATTAATTCGTTCGCCCGAATTAAAATCCAATTTTAATTCTGCATTGAAATCCGATTTCAATTATATCCAATATTTTATTTTATCGATTAATTCTAAATTAATTTTGTTCTCTCTTCTATTAGAATTTTATCCCAGATAAATTCTTGCCGCAATTAATCCTAGATTAATTTTCTCTCTTATAATTAATCCCAGATTAATTCTGTTCGAGTCAAATGTCATCGGTGAATCTTTGGGAAGCGACCCAAAAGATCCCTGGATATGTTGGCAGTAAATCTGGTTGTCGGACTATCCGAACACGTGCGTACCCCGTACCACATTTTTACCGATAAACAAGACATGGTTGGCTTCTAGCAAAGTACAATGCCTACCCAATTCTCCAGAAATATTCAACGAACTTATCAAGCGTAGTATACTAAGTATTGCGTATTACGGTCCAGTATCGGATGTCACATGCTAGGCCTAGGGCTGGAATTGTGTATGCCCCGTACGAAGCATATATCGGATCACTAGCAACTAGTCTCTTTAATCGGATAATCATGACCTTGTCATATTATCCCAATAGCTGCAGCATATAAGAGTACCAGTTCTGTATCCTGCGTGATCATCATCTCCATATGACTGAAGTGACACTTCCATCTTGACATCGCACCCAATACACTACGATTCTCATTAAACCCAGAAGAGGCATACACATAACCTTTTAAATCCCCTGATGACCAAAACCAAAGCGTACTGATTGTTGCAAGTATTAGCGATGCAAGTCTCAGGTTAAGACCACATACACCTACCCTGATGCGGATTCCCATAGACACATAATCATACTACCAATGGGATTCCGAGGGGTCTATCCAGAGCGAAGCTGTTTCCGGTCTAACGGCTAGCAGAACCTCTTACCACACTTGCATAAGTATCCAATACTTAAATATATGAGAACTATGCCGTTAAGCTTCCATAACCCGCATAAGTGCAATACTAGTCTATTCCGCATTATCGATATCCAGTCTCGATAATACTATGACTAGAGATATTTAATGATTAAACCATTCGTGGATTGATATTGTCTTATATCTTATTAATCCGGAACTAATCATAAGGACTTTTATCATTTATATATATTCAAGTAATCTAATTACAAAATGATAAAATAGCAATTTCCTTTGTCACATAGTTAATTTGTATAAAAACCACAATATCTTTTACAAATAGTGATGCTATGTGTTATAATTGTGCAATAATCTCCCACTTGGCTCAGAGCCAATCACTCAAGTATCTAACACCTGAACTATGTACATGTCACTCAAACTTTTGCTGAGAGATAGCTTTCGTCAGCGGATCTGCAATGTTGTCATCTGAAGCGATCCTTACGATCTTCACATCGCCACGATGAATGATCTCACGAATCAGATGGAAACATCGAGGTACATGCTTGGATCGTTGATGAGACCGCGATTCCTTAGCCTACGCTATAGCCCCATTATTTTCATAATACAAAGAAACGCGCTCAGCTGCTAACAGAACTACTCCTAATCCAATTAGGAATTTTCGGATCCAAACTGCCTCTTTTGCTGCTCCAGCTGCAGCGATATATTCCACTTCTGTTATTGAATCGGCAACAGTCTCTTGCTTGGAAGATTTCCAGCTCACTGCTCCGTTGTTCAAACAAAATATGTACCCAGATTATGACTTAGAGTCGTCTTTATCAGTTTGGAAACTTGGGTCGGTGAACCTAGTCACCTCAAGTTCTCCATCTCCATAGACTAAGAAAGCATCATTAGTTCGTCTAAGATACTTAACGATGTTCTTAACCGCAATCCAATGACCATCACCTGGATCGGCTTGATAGCGACTGCACATGCTCAAAGCATACGAGACATCATGTCGCGTACATATCATGTCATACATGATCGATCCGACTGCAGAAGTGAACGGGATCCGACTCATGTTATCTATTTCATCTTTAGTTTTAGGACACATGTCCTTAGATAGAGAGACGCCATGTGACACAGGAAGCAGTCTGATGAGCGGAAAATATATCAATATTTACCGCCCCTTTAACTTAATATTTTGTTTAGTTTCTCTGGTTTGATGAACGTTTTGATGTGTTTTAGTTTATTTTGCAGATAAAATAATATCGGGTCTCAATGAATCATTTAGGATGAAATATGGGTCAAATAAGGGCAATTATTGGACTTGATATATTAATTTTGGAGATTGGAAACTTGAAAGGGCGTTTTGACGAAGTGCAGTTTTGGGAATTCCAGGTTTGCGCATCTGTCGTATTTTGGGCATAACTGTTTACTCACATATCGGATTGAGCTGATTCAAGTGCCAGATTAAAGAGGACTCAAAGATCTACAACTTTGAAAGAGAAAATATTTTCGAATTCTGAAGAGGTCATGACCTAAATTGATGAACCATCCAGAAGTGTGTGATGTGTAATTATTAAAGTCATTATCAATCATTTTCAAAGCAAAATATAAATTATAAATAATTAATAAAAATTATCAAATCAACACCAAACAAGATAAGCAATTAGTGGAGCAATTGTGGATTTGGTGGAGTAATTAGTGGAGAAATTAATAATGGATTTGGTGGAGAATTTGATGGATGATTTGATATAGGCAAAATTTTGCCTATAAATACCAAGCCATTTCATTTGTAAAATTCATACTTTCTTCTTTGAAATTCCTTAAGAATAAATAAGAAGATTGTATCTAGTTTGTTTATTTTCAGTTTTCAGTAATTAATTTTCGCTTTCGCACTTTCTTTTCTTTACTTTTCAGTTTTTACTTTCCGCAATTTACTTTTACGCACAAACATTTTCTTCTTTACTTTTGCAGTTTTTTTTTTCAAGCAATGAGGAGGTAATTATCCCTTGCTGGGGTGAAAGGTAAAGCTTTTATTATTGCTATTTAGATTAATCTCCCTTAATTATAATATATAAACGATTTAAAACCTGACTTAATGAGGATACCGCTATATTGGCCGGTTGGAAATTAATTATAAATTGGTTTTAACCTGACTAAGTATGGATACCGCCTGGTTGGTCGGTTGATAATTAATTATTAATTTGACTAATCAGGATACCGCCTATATGGCTGGTTAGTAATTATCACGCAAAGTTAATATATTATATTAAGGGAGATATCTAAAATAGTAGTAATAAAAGTTGATCCTCTAACCCCAACATTTTCTTTTATTGTACTTTTACTTTATTTAATTTCAGCAATTTACTTTCAGCAATTTACTTTTTTTTTTTTTTTTACTTTTTACTTTTTACTTTTACTTTTTACTTTTTTTTTTTACTTTTTTGCAATTTACTTTTCAGTATTTAATTTTCAGAATTTACTTTATATCTTTTATTTTATTTAAATTTTTACTACCCGTAAATATGTGTCGTAACTAAGCCAGTTATCTGGGGTTGTGATGAATTCCAATATCACCAGGTTATAAGGAGTTAGATTATAGCTTGGGTAATATAAAGATTTATTTATTGAGTCTTAATCTTAATGCTTTTTCATTAACTGGCCATTAATAAAATTGAACTGGGAAACTTAAAATGAACTAGACATATGGATTTTAAGTTTAAGACTTTAGACTCAATAGTCCATGATCTTCCTTGAGGATAAATAACCCTTTAATAGATTTCCTTACAGGATAGACATATACCTGTCGGGCAGGGGGAGCCATAATTGGAACTTAAACTTAATGAGTCCATATAATTTGGTTGACATAGACATATGGTTCAATTGGGTTAAACTGGGTATTTGTGTCTGACCATCGACAGAGGCTTACACATAATTTAGTGTTCCAGGTTAATAAATCAATATATTACCCAACTTTAAGATAACCACTTCATCTTTAAAATGATATTGGAAGAAATCACAACCCTAGATAGTTTTTAATATTGAATTTTCTTAAAACCTAATTTCGAATAATTTTATTTACTTGTTTTTAAATTTAGAATCGTCAGCATTTCAAATCAATCAAACAACATGTTAGATACTAGTAATCATTTGACCTCATAAAATTAATAGATTATATATTAAGTCCTCGTGGGATCGATATTTTTATACTACTTGAACGATACGTGCGCTTGCGTTATACGTGTGTGTTTACGCCGGTCAAGTTTTTGGCGCCGTTGCCGGGGACTTATTTATCTTTTACTATTAGTTTACGGGTTAGATACCTTTACTTGTATCTAATTTCTTTTTACTTATTGTTGTTGTTTTCTTGTGTTTCAGGTTTTCATAAAGTACATGAGATGAACTAGAAGCTTTGAACTTCGACCGCTTGACCCAGAAATTGAAAGAACCATCAGATAGTTGAGAAGGGAAAGGCGAGAAGGCCAAGAAGTTTTAGTCAACATGGAACCTGAACCTTTGAACGTTGCACCACCGATTCCCATTCGAGACAGAACTATTCCGGTGGTTGACAGACTCATTTCTTGTATTGTACTTCCTCCCTTACCAGCAAATGCGGGTGACATCAAAACATGCATCCAGATGATTCAGCAGTCAGTACAGTTTGGGGGAAATGCAACTGAAGATCCTAATGCCCACATCAGCAACTTCCTGGAAGTTTGCGGTACTTTCAATTACAACCGAGCAGCTGAAGAAGCAATGAGACTGCGTGTTTTCCCATACTCATTGAAGGACAGAGCTAAAGCTTGGCTACATTCACTACCAGCAGGTTCTATCACAACTTGGAACACTCTAGCCACCAAATTCCTTGCAAAATACTTTCCACCAGCCAGAACTGCAAAGTTAAGGAATGACATCACATCCTTCATGCAACAAGATTCAGAATCCCTTTGCGAAGCTTGGGAAAGATTCAAAGATTTACTCCGGAAATGTCCTCATCATGAGATCGCAAAGTGGCTACAAGTTCAGACCTTCTACAATGGACTTTCTGGAATAATGAGAACCACAATCGATGCTGCTGTTGGAGGAGCTTTAATGGCGAAAGGAGAAGATCAAGCCTGGGACCTAATTGAAGAAATGGCCAACAATAATTCATTGTGGCCAATAGAAAGGAGCATGATCCAAAGAATTGCAGGAATTTATGAAGTTGGAGCAAACACAACAGTGAATAACAGGCTGGATCAGATATGCAAATGTCTAGAAACACTTAGCATGCAAGTTGTGAACATCGCTGGAACCACAAGTTCACCATATGGAGGAGCACCAGAGTCGAACCAACTTGAAGAGACGGTGAATTATGTCAACAGTTTCAACAGACAGGGGAACAATCCATATTCCAACACTTACAACCCAGGGTGGAGGAATCATCCTAATTTTTCATGGAGCAACAATTCAGGCCAACAGCAGAACTATCCACCACCTGAATTCCAGCAACATAACAAAAGCCAGGAGCAGGCAAATGAACCAGGAATAACAGAAGTGCTGACCTACTTGAAAAATATGGAAGCAAAACACGACTCTCAAGCAGCAAGATATGATGCTTTGTTTCAAAATCAAGTAGCATTGAATCAAAGCCATTCAGCCTCTATCAAAGCACTAGAGAATCAAATTGGACAACAAGCCAATGCTAAGAGTTACAGACCGCCAGGTACCTTTCCCAGCAACACAGAACCAAATCCAAGGAACATAGGGAATGAGCGATGTCATGCCATCATATTAAAAAGTGGTACTGAAATTTGTAAGGGTTTTTAGGGGGTGAATCCGGTAGCGCAGCGGAAGCGGTGAAAATTCGATTTTCAGATTTCAAAAAATTTTCTCGGATTAATTAAATAAACATATTTATTTAACATTCCAATAATCAAATTATGAAAATAAATTCAATAAATCATATTTAAGTGAATTTACCGAAATACCCTTACTTTGTATTTTTGTCCATTTTAGTCCGAAATTGATCTAATCAATTTTGAATGATTCTAAATCATTTCCAAGATGAACTTATGATGTTCAAAACATCAAAACACCAAAGCAACCAAAATCCCCAAAAACCAAGTCTTGGCCGAGAGCACCATTTAGGTTCCATTTTGTGCATTTTACACTTTCATGCTTCAAGACACATCCAAATGATATCCAATCAACATGAAACTTTATATGCATCATATACACACATAAATACACAACATATATGAAAACCCCCAAATTTGGAATTGGTCATTAAACCCTAATTTTTCAATTTCCACAAATTGGACAAATTAAACCAAATACATTAAGTCAATTACTTCAATCATCATTCTTCCATCCAATCCAAGTCTCAACACAATGAAACAACTCAAAATCAAATCTAGGTCATTTAAGAGTGGGTCAATAACTCTAGATTAGCAACATGGTTTCAAAACCTTAAAAGAATATTAAACTACAATAGTTACAAGCTTCTTCATCACACATGCTCAACACTTTCAACCAAATTTCCATCATAAAAAACACAAGAATAATGAAAAGAATAACTTAAGAACATCACAAGATGTTGCCTAGATCCTAAGGAACAATTCCTTTCTAATAGTAAGTTTGAAAAACTTACAAAATCCAAGCTTTTCTTTAAGTTTTCCTTTTCTCCTCACTTGCTTTCTTTGTTTTCTTTAATGGTTTTCTTGTAAAGTGTATTAGGTTAAGTGTAAAGTGAAATGAAATCAATTATACTTGTAACATGTGCCTTTGGCCGAATTTCACTTAGCAAATACAAGTATGTAATTTCAATTTCATTTCAAATAATGTTATCAACTTGCATAAATATCTTAATAACAACTTTATTAGATATTTATTAAGTCAACAAAGCAACTAACATCATTTACTTTAAATATCCTAATGTAAGATATTTATATTTTAATTAATTTAATCATTTAACAATTAAATAATTAATTAATTAATCAAATACAAATATATTAAATATATAATAATATTTACATTAAATATTAAAAACATATATTCATTTAGGATATAAGTCAAATAACTCATTTTGACTATTAATTAATGTGTATTTAAATTAATCAAGTATTAAATGTAAATACACAATAATTAGGCAAATGACTATCTAGTCCTTTTAGCACGTATCTTGCGTTTAACCTTTAAACGACTTTATAAATAATCAATATTATTTATTAATGTTGCTCTAGTGCTCTACGAGTATGTTTCATTATTGAGACTCTCTAGATTCAGGTATATCCGTCACGAATCAAATTTCGTGTCCATAATCTATCCACCCGTAGATTATGACGATCACGGATAATCTCGCTGAACCATACAGGTCGAGGTCATGGCAAATGTATAATTCCTCCGTCACAGGTATCCGGATAAATCCCAGAGATATAGATGTAAACGTCAAATCTCTATCGGGATTATCCAGTCGACTATTCTATTAGCAATCTCAAAAGAATGTTTAGAACTAGCTTCTAAACTTTACCACGGCCCATGTTTTATCTGATTGCTAATCATATGGACTACCTATGCTCTGATACACAGAACTGACGGATCCTATCTTGATACACATAGGACACCCTGAGGATCTATCTACACCCAACGAACAGGCGGAGGTCTGATCTAAATAGATCGGTGACGTGACTGCCGTCTAAGTGTAGAAGATGTCTCATGTGCCCACAATGGCATCTCAAGTCTAAGAATCACAAGTGCTACTCAACCCAAGAAGATTCTTATTGACGCTGGTGTACCATCCATTAAGAATCTTCGGTGAGTCGTTCAGTGTTTTCCGCTATAAACACCTACACGTCTATACTAGTCTCCAAGACTATGGTTCATTGAGAAACCATTGGAATCATATATTCCAGTATACGACATGTACCGGTCTCAACGGGTTTACTATACTGACCAAGTAGTGTAAACCTTGACCAGGAACTGTCTGAGAATGACAACGTCATGATACTACTCAATGTCCGTTGCGACGCTTTTGCAACTGTATCATGACTAATCATTCTAGGGTCATTACGTCTTTACCATATAGAAAGATAGATTATATTATAGAAACTGCATATATTATTCATAATAATATGTTTTTAGAAAGTATTTAACAAAATACAACCGGGAATTGGCGCTCTGAGCACCAACCCCACAAAATCTCCCACTTGCTCTAGTGCCAATATCGATTGTATCTAATACCCATCGACTCCACGTGTTTATCAAACAACTTCGGAGGTATGGCCTTCGTCAGCGGGTCTGCTACATTATCTTCACTCGGTACCTTGCACACGACAATATCCCCTCGCGACACGATCTCTCGAATGATGTGGTACTTGCGTTCCACATGCTTCGACTTCTGATGCGCCCTCGGTTCCTTTGCTTGCGCAATGGCTCCAGTATTATCACAGTATAACGGAATCGCATTCTCGATACTTGGGACAACTCCCAATTCTGTGATAAAGTTCTTTATCCACACAGCCTCTTTTGCAGCTTCAGAAGCTGCAATATATTTCCGCCTCAGTGGTGGAATCAGCTGTCGATCCCTGTTTGGAACTCTTCCAACAAACTGCACCTCCGTTAAGGGTAAAGACAAATCCAGATGTAGACTTTCTATCATCGGGATCCGATTGAAATCGGAGTCTGTATACCCATTAACCTGCAGTTCGTTTCCTCCATAAACTATTAACTTATCCTTAGTACCTTTAAGATACTTTAGGATATGTTTAATGGCCATCCAATGGTCATTACCTGGATTGGACTGATATCGACTAGTTACGCTAACAGCGAAACTGATATCAGGCCTCGTACATACATGGCATACTTATGCTACCCAACATGAAGCATAAGGTTGGTTAGACATTCTAACTTCATCATCTCTTCGTTTTGGACAACGATCTTCTTAGAAATCATGATTACCATCATGATCTAGAACGGTATATTCTGATCTTATCCGATCCGTGATCCGTATACTCAAACCGAATTCTCGTTCACCAATCGATCTTATGATACGGATCGAATTGTCATTCGATTCGATTGAATTCGGATAACCAATCCGATCCGTCCTCCATAATTATCGGATCTATATCAGATTGTTTTATCATCCTCACTCAAACATCCATTTCGGATCAGATTCTTCTCCATCCGATCGAATCATAATCCCTAATTCCTTCTCATCTTCTGTTTGTGGACACATCTTCTTGGAAAGATGAATCCCATGTCTGAACGGTATGTTTGCTGTTTACAGTTACCAAAGCTATACCGTTCCAAGATCTTATCTACGTACGTTGATTGGGATAACCCAATCAGCCTCCTTTGTCTATCTATAGATTTTTTCCCTAAACATAGGAAGCTTCTCCCAGGTCCTTCATGGAGAAATTCTTACAGAGGTACGCTTTGACGCTTTGCAATACCTAAATCATTCCCAATGATTAGGATGTCATCAACATATAGGACTAAAATACGACCATGCTCCCACTGGCCTTCTGATACACACAGGATTCTTCCGAATTCTTGAGAAAACCAGACGATCTAATAATCTCATCGAATCGAAGATTCCAACTTCGTGAAGCTTGTTTAAGTCCATAAATGGACTTCTTAAGCTTACATACCATACCCGAGGTTTCGCTGGACGTGAAACCTTCGGCTGTTCCATATAGATTTCTTCATCAAGAAATCCATTTAGAAAAGCCGTTTTGACATCCATTTGCCAAATCTCGTAGTCATGATACGCAGCTATAGAAAGCAAAATCCGGATAGACTTAAGCATTGCTACCGGCGAAAAAGTTTCATCGTAGTCGACGCCAGGTCGCTGCGTGTAACCTTTTGCTACCAGTCGGGCCTTGTAAGTTTCAACCTTACCGTCAGGCCCGCGCTTCCTCTTGTAAACCCATTTACAACCGATAGGAACAATTCCTTCGGGAAGCGGAATCAAGTCCCAAACTTGATTTTCATGCATTGAGTCTATCTCGGATTTCATGGCACTTTGCCATTTCACGGAGTCGATGTCCAACATCGATTCTCTATAGGTGAAAGGATCTGTCTCTTCAACTAAGAGAACATCCAGACTCTTTTCTTGTATCAAATACAAGCGTTCAGGAGGTCTAGATACCCTTTCCGACCTACGGAGTGTGTGTGTTGAAGGTCCTTCATCTACTTGAACTTCAGGTTCCTCCGTTGGTTCGTTGTTTTCAGGTTGGACTTCATCAAGCTCAACCTGTCTATGATTACCACCTTCTGACAAAAATTCTACTTCTAGAAATTTTGCGAAGCGAGCTACGAACACATTTCGATGCTCGGTATCATAGAACAGATATCCCCTCGTATTCGAAGGATATCCAACAAACCTAAACTTTTGCCCTCGAGGCGAAAGCTTATCTTGCTGAGTCACCCTGACATAGGCAGGACAACCCCAAACCTTAATATAATTAAGATTTGGTCTCCTACCGAACCATATCTGATACGGTGTCGTAGGAACAGCCTTTGAAGGAATCTTATTCAAAAGATGTGCGGCTGTTAAGAGAGAGTAACCCCATAAGTAATAGGGCAAATCTGTGAAACTCAACATCGATCGGACCATATCCAATAAAGTCCGATTTCTCCTTTCAGATACACCATTGTGCTGTGGTGTACCTGGAGGAGTATATGAGCGAGAATCCCATTCTCCTTCATATAATCCATGAACTCACCACTCATATATCACCGCCTCGATCTGATCGAAGGCATTTAATATATTTACCAGTTTGTTTTTCTACTTCATTTCGGAACTCTTTGAACTTTTCAAAGGTTTCCGATTTATGTCGCATCAAATACACATAACCGTACCGTGATAAATCATCGGTAAAGGTAACGAAGTACGAATAACCACTGTGAGCAGTTTGACTTAGTGGACCACATACATCAGAATGTACGAGTTCCAGTAAGTTAGTGGCGGCGGTGTCCAACACCAGAAAATGGGGCTTTGGTCATCTTACCCTGAATACAGGATTCACAAGTTGGATAGGATTCAATGGTAAGATCTGATATCAAACCATTCCTAACCAATTGGGTAAGGCGTTTAACGCCAATGTGACCAAGTCTCATATGCCAAAGTTCAGTATTATTAATTACAGGTAAACTACGTTTATTAACTCCAGTATTTAATATATCTTTTGAAGTTTGCAATGTATAATGACCATGCTGGTTTGGACAACTAAGGATCTGAATATTATTTTTATCATATAAATACAAAGAACTATTCTTAATATTAATACAAAAGCCTTCTGTATCTAATACAAAAAGTGATATAATATTAGCGACACATCCCGGTACAAAATGACAGTCATATAACAAAAGTGTCCCATTCGGCAATGAGATCTCGCATACTCCCACTGCAACTGCATCCAAAGAGTCTCCACTCCCGAACCGCAACTGCATCTCTCCAGGCTTCAGTTTCCTACTTTCCTTCAGCACCTGCAACGAATTGCAAATGTGAATGGGACAAGCAGAATCTAAAATCCAGCTGGATGTAACGGCTTCACAAGCCAAAGATAAATCAATAACTGGAAAAATAAAAGTACCTGATGTAGAAGCTCTGTCTCTCCTCACTTGGGCAATGTAATCAGGACAGTTCCTTTTCCAGTGCCCGACTTTGCCGCAGTGGTGGCATTTGTCTTCAGAAGCCCTTTTGGGCTTTGCAATCTTCGCCTGTTGTTGAGGACCAAAAGCCTTCTTCTTCTTCTTGCCTTTCTTGTTCTTTCCCTTGGACCATCCTTGGGAAGAAGCCGAAAGAGAAGTAGTTCTAGGAGGGCGAGTCGGTACTCCCTCTTCTTAAGGTCCTCTTCTGCCGTGAGCAACATCCTATGTAGCTCCTGGTAGGTACAGACAGTCCCGTGCATGTTGAAGTACATCACGAACTGGCGAAATGAAGCTGGCAGTGAACCAAGAATGACACTCCTACCGAGAATGTCATTCAAGATGAGATTATGTTGCCTCAATTGATCGATCAAATCGATCATCTGAAGAACATGTGGGCTAACACTCTGCCCCTCATCCAGACGCGCATGGAACAGTTCCATGGCGACTTTGTGAACAATCACTTGTTCCTGGTTCTCAAACGATTGTCTCAATCGCGTCATCATACTATAGGAATCTAACATACCATAGTACTGTTGCTTGAGTTTCGGAGACAGTGAACTAAGGATGTATGATTTAACCCTTAAATCATCATCCTTCCAAGTTTCAAAAACTTGGCGTTCCTCCTCCGAAGCATCCGCACCCACTGCAAGGGGCAACGGACCCTCAAGAACATAACCCAGCTTTTCGGAATCGAGGACAATCCTCAAATCCAATTCCCAGTCTGCAAAGTTCTCAGCGCCTTTCAGTTTGTTCGCATCAAGCATACGCGCAAACTGATTTGTGGATTGTGCCGCCATCGCCAATCTATCATATAGATCACGAAAAACGGTTAGCAGAAATAAGCAGTTTCATATAATATCAAAAGCATAAACTAGATCATGGATTTTTAATCTAATATGCCCCTCCCACTAAATCATGCAATACTGTAATCCCAAAACAGAATACAAATATTTAATAATTAAATTAAATACTAATAGTGAAAAGTGGATCCCGTGAATATATTTCGGCTCACAGCAGAGGCACGGTCTCGCCTACGTATATTCATCAGGTAGACAACTCATTTGTCAATCATTCACTAATGACTCCTAAGTATCCGGTCCTGGCCGTTTCTCGTTGTCGCTGCGAAGGCAGGCCCACAAGGAGACGTACCAAGGTTAAACTCGTCAATGATAAACTCAAGTTACTTACGTAATCCTGACAGCTAGGGCACGTTCAGAATTCCGCTTTTACTTGAATTTACCTAGTATCTGATATACATCCGGTATAAATAAATCTTTATCGGCTACATCCTCACAGCAGAGGCACGGTCTCGGATGTAGTCACAAAGAAGTATTCATAAACCGTATTGACAAGACGGACCATATAACATGCATCAAATACATAATTACATTCAAACCTTATTAATTAGGGATTTTCCGCTAAGTGTCATACACCCTAAATCTAACCAATTTAGATCCTAATAAGCATGCATAAAGTCAAGAAAACATGATTAAACATTGATTCAATGAAGACTAATCATATTAGGTGGCCTAGAATCAGACTCGCTCTGATACCATTTTGTAAGGGTTTTTTAGGGTGAATCCGGTAACGCAGCGGAAGCGGTGAAAATCCGATTTTCAGATTTCAAAACTTTTTCTCGGATTAATTAAATAAACATATTTATTTAATATTCCAATAATCAAATTATGAAATAAAATTCAATAATCATTTTAAGTGAATTTACCGAATACCCTTACTTTGTATTTTTGTCCATTTTAGTCCGAAATTGATCTAATCAATTTTGAATGATTCTAAATCATTTCAAGATGAACTTGATGTTCAAAACATCAAAACACCAAAGCAACCAAAATCCCCAAACCAAGTCTTGGCCGAGAGCACCATTTAGGTTCCAATTTGTGCATTTTGTCACTTTCATGCTTCAAAACACATCCAATGATAATCCAATCAACATGAAACTTTATATGCATCATATACACCCAAAATACACAACATATATGAAAACCCCAAATTTGGAATTAGTCATGAACCCTAATTTTTCAATTTCCACAAATTGGACAAATTAGACCAAATACATTAAATCAATTACTTCAATCATCATTCTTCCATCCAATCCAAGTCTCAACACAATGAAACAACTCAAGATCAAATCTAGGTCATTTAAGAGTGGGTCAATAACTCTAGATTAGCAACATGGTTTCAAAAACTTAAAAGAATGATTATAACTACAATAGTTACAAGCTTCCTTCATCACACATGCTCAACACTTTCAACCAATTCCATCATCAAAAACACAAGAAATAAAGAAAAGAATAACTTAAGAACATCACAAGATGTGCCTAGATCCTAAGGAACAAATTCCTTTCTAATAGTAAGTTTGAAAAACTTACAAAATCCAAGCTTTTCTTTAAGTTTTTCTTTTCTCCTTCACTTGCTTTCTTTGTTTTCTTTAATGGTGTTTCTTTTAAAGTGTATTAGGTTAAGTGAAATGAAATGAAAACAATATATACTTCACCAATGTGCCTTGGCCGAATTTCACCTAAGCAAATACAAGAATGTAATTTCAATTTCATTTCAAAAATGTTATCAACTTGCATAAATATCTAATACAACTTTATTAGATATTTATTTAAGTCAACAAAAGCAACTAACATCATTTACTTAAATATCCTAATGTAAGATATTTATATTTTAATTAATTTAATCATTTAACAATTAAATAATTAATTAATTAATCAAATACAAATATATTAAATATATGTATAATATTTACATTAAATATTAAAAACATATATTCATTTAGGATATAAGTCAAATAACTCATTTTGACTATTAATTAATGTGTATTTAAATTAATCAAGTATTAAATGTAAATACACAATAATTAGGCAAATGACTATCTAGTCCTTTTAGCACGTATCTTGCGTTTAACCTTTAAACGACTTTATAAATAATCAATATTATTTATTAATGTTGCTCTAGTGCTCTACGAGTATGTTTCATTATTGAGACTCTCTAGATTCAGGTATATCCGTCACGAAATCAAATTTCGTGTCCATAATCTATCCACCCGTAGATTATGACGATCACGGATAATCTCGCTGAACCATACAGGTCGAGGTCATGGCAAATGTATAATTCCTCCGTCACAGGTATCCGGATAAATCCCAGAGATATAGATGTAAACGTCAAATCTCTATCGGGATTATCCAGTCGACTATTCTATTAGCAATCTCAAAAGAATGTTTAGAACTAGCTTCTAAACTTTACCACGGGCCCATGGTTTTATCTGATTGCTAATCATATGGACTACCTATGCTCTGATACACAGAACTGACGGATCCTATCTTGATACACATAGGACACCCTGAGGATCTATCTACACCCAACGAACAGGCGGAGGTCTGATCTAAATAGATCGGTGACGTGACTGCCGTCTAAGTGTAGAAGATGTCTCATGTGCCCACAATGGCATCTCAAGTCTAAGAATCACAAGTGCTACTCAACCCAAGAAGATTCTTATTGACGCTGGTGTACCATCCATTAAGAATCTTCGGTGAGTCGTTCAGTGTTTATCCGCTATAAACACCTACACGTCTATACTAGTCTCCAAGACTAATGGTTCATTGAGAAACCATTGGAATCATATATTCCAGTATACGACATGTACCGGTCTCAACGGGTTTACTATACTGACCAAGTAGTGTAAACCTTGACCAGAACTGTCTGAGAATGACAACGTCATGATACTACTCAATGTCCGTTGCGACGCTTTTGCAACTGTATCATGACTAATCATTCTAGGGTCATTACGTCTTTACCATATAGAAAGATAGATTATATTATAGAAACTGCATATATTATTCATAATAATAATGTTTTACAGAAGTATTCAACAGAAATACAACCGGGAATTGGCGCTCTGAGCACCAACCCCAACAAAACACCAAAGATGTTGGAGCCAAAAAACAGCTGCTGAGAAGTTCCAAAAAAACAAAGCAACAGATGAAGGAAAAAGAAGCAAAAAGGAAAAAGAACATTCATTACAACACATTACAACCTCCACCTTTTCCTCAGGTCTTCAGAAGAACAAATTGGACAGCAGTTTTTCTCGGTTCCCTAGGAAATCTTAAAAAGCTGCTGATATCAACATTCCATTGCCAAGCGTGACATGCCACAGCTTGGCCAAATTTATGAAGACATTCTTTCATCGAAAGCGAGATTGGGAATTATGAGACTAGCATTATCAGAAGAATTCAATCGCTATCATGAGAGGAAACTTCCCCAAAGTTGAAAGATCCTGCCTGGCAGTTTCACTGTTCCTTGCAACCATGGAGACATAATAACTTCGGTAAGGCCCTCTGTGGGATCTAGGTGCGAGTGTTACTTGATGCCTTTCTCTATTTTTCAGGAAATTACAGATTGGAGAAACATGCCAACTTCAGTCTCACTACAACTTGCTGATAGAACGCTCGTATTTCCAAGAGACGTAGTTGAGGATGTGCTGGTCAAGGTTGACAAATTCATTTTCCCAGCAGATTTTATTGTCCTTGATATGAAGAAGATGCAGACGTGCCAATCATCCTCGGGAGACCATTCTTGGCTACAGGTCGAACCATCATTGATGTACAGAAAGGAGAACAAACCATGAGGGTACAGGACCAAGAAGTAACATTCAATGTTTTCAAGGCCATGAATTTCCCAGATGATGAAAAGAAGGAGGAATGTTTCAAACTTGATGTGATACACAGTACCATTCAGAACTCTAATGCAATGCAAAGTTCTACTAACAAACTTAAAACATGTCAATTGCCTGTGGAGCCTAAAGATAAAGCGTCTTTTGTACTGAAAAATCTAATTCTTGCACTACAAGCAACAGAAGAGAAAAAGTTCCACCAGCTCAACGAATTGGAAGAATTTCACATACAGCCTTTTGAGGATGCCAAATTGTACAAGGAAAAGGCAAGGAAAATACATGATGAGAAGTTAGTGCGCATACAAGTGCAACCAGGGCAGAAGGTACTGTTAAACAAATCAAGAGTGAAATTCTTCCCATGGAAGCCAAAATCATGGTGGTCAGGTCCATTTGTGATCACCAAAGTTTTACCAGATAGATCCGTTGAGATACATGATCCTGACTCCAACAAAACTTTCAAGGTTAAAAACAAGCGTGTTAAGCACTACTGGGGAGAATCATTTGAGCGACAAAAAGAAAGTGTCACACTTTCAGATCCAGCCTAACGTTTGAGAAGTCACGTCTAGCTGTCGACGTTAAACTTAGCGCTAGCAGGGAGGCAACCCATGCAATTTTTGTATATAATGTGATTTGGTGTGATTTATTTTTGTGTGTTTAATTTTTGCAGGTTTAGTCATTTCAAGATGGAAGAAGCTCTCGCAAATCTTCGCAAGCAATTTCCTTCTCTCCCTCAAAAATCTCTGATGAAAGTTTACAAAGCTCGCTTGGAACGGATGAGGTTACTGATGATCAAAGGTATTCCTACTGACATTCGTTGGATTATTGAAGCACGAGTCCGATTGGCATGTGAGTCTTCTGACTCTTTTATTTCAAATCTGCCTGGTTTTGGAAGAAGCACATATGCTAAGAAACGTAGAGCTAAACAAATGGGTGTTTGTTACAAATGTGCACGCTGGAATTGCAATACTCGTTGTCGTTCTTTAGGAATGGTGTCTGATAATCGTGAAGACAAAATTAAATTCATTAGGGATGGCTTGAGTAAGGAGTCTTTAGATGATATATCTTCAACTCTTGAGACGCATCCCAATGGATATGTTCATATAGCCATTCGTAAATTACAAACACAATTCCAAAAAGAAAGACAATAATTAAGTCTTGGGAATCTGACTCAAAAAGACCCTGTTTCAAGCTTGTCCCTGACGCATAGACGTCAATCAAGCCGTTACTTTTCTTGTAAATATTATATCTCTTTGTCTTTTCTTAATAATTGTGATTTGTTTTGTTGTTTTCTTTTAATTTTCTCCGACAGGATCCAGACCTTTTTGACTATCACGATATTAATTCGCTACTAATCGTCCTCTGGAAGATATTTGAGCTATTTTTACTCACCCTTTTCAGGTACTATAAATTCAGCCCGTCATTGCACTTATGAAGGCATCCAGAGTTGAGAAAGAAATACATAAAAAAAAAATGGAAGCCACTTCAAGAAGACGAGTTGAAAACATCTGTGTGTTCTGCGGTAGTAGTGTTGGTACTAAGCCAAAATACGTAGAAGCAGCACAGGAATTGGGTCGAGTCTTAGATGCAAGGAATATGCACTAAATATATGGCGGAGGAAATCTCGGACTTATAGGGATCGTTTCAAAGGCTGTACAGGAAGGAGGCAGTCATATTTTGGGAATCATCCCAAAACCTTTGGCAGAGGCAAATCTTATTGGATCATCAAATGGAGAGGAACTGATCGTGCCAGGTATGTCTGAACGACTGGTAGAAATGATTAACCATGCTGATGCTTTTATCGCTTTGCCAGGTGGCTTGGGCACATTGGAGGAAATTTTTATAGTTCTATCTTGGGCGAACCTGAACATACACCAGAAACCGCTTGGACTATTTAACGTTGATGGATTTTATGATTTTCTTTGTGTGTTTCTTGATAATACCCGGAGAAATGGGTTCGTGTCAAAACCTTTAAAAGAACTCATCTTCACTGCCAGAACTGCTCCGGATCTAATAGACCAACTTTTAGCCTATGACCACAAGTTGACCCTATCCTTTCAAAGATAAATTGGTCCGAGGACGATCGTGGTAAGAGGCGTAGGATTAATCTGGATCTTAACCTTTAATTTCCTGTAGATTTTCAGCTAACCAGATACGACTTCTTAACTCTCCTTTTACTGTTTAAGACATTGGGGACAATGTCAATTTAGGTTTGGGGGAGGGAATTAGTTGATCAGTACCTTGTTTTTAGTTTGTGTGTTGTTTTTATTTTTAGTCCAAATTTTTCGAAAATACAAAAAAAAAATTGAAAAATTTTCAAAAAATTACAAAAATATTTTACGTTTTTGTGTTTTGACTAAAAAGGTGAAATTGGTAAGATAGCTGAGTAAGGAGTTTCCACTCCTGAGACGTATCTCAAACTTATTTCGAAAAAAGTTAATTTTTGTTTATTCCATTTTGAATTATTTAATTTGTGAATTCTCCTTAAAACGGACTAAAATGGATATTCATATGCTCATTTGACAGATATTATCAACATATATAGTAACATACGGACATGAGCTAAAATTGAAAATTTTGTAATATTCAGTGCTCTAGTTTAATTGGAGGAAACATCTCAAAAAGCAATGGAGTAAAAAAAAAAACAAAAACAAAAAAAACGTCTAAGATCCGAGTTATTAAGTCTGTAAGGGTGTTTTAACACCTAGTGCCCTAAAACCAACTGGTTTGGGAGTCACTAGCCCAAAGCTCGTTACATGGATCGAAGATGCTGCAAAAATATATATATCTGAAGTCTGAGTGATTAAGTCCGTAGGGGTGTCTTAACACCTGGTGCCCTAAAGCCAACTGGTTTGGGAGTCACCGACCCAACACTCGCTACATAGACGGAAGATATTGTATATAAATAAAAAAATCGAGAAAAATCAAAGAAAAAATCAGAAAAATGAGAAAAATTATTCCATTGCTACAAAAAGGTGTGAAATCTGATAGAACTTTAGGACAAAAATATTACTCTCTTATCAACTGCACTTATTACTATTGTGGGCAAAAATAAGTTGTTTAATATTTTGTTGGCTATGTATATGAAGAATGGTAAAAATAATCGGAGAATTTACTTATTCAGTAATTTAGAATAAAACAAAACAACTAGTAACTTGGAGTAGAAGTTTCACCTGATTAGTCACTAACATCTTTATTCTCTTTTCGCTTGTCTTTTTGCTTTTGTGTGCATTAGTTTTACTACCTTTTTAATTTTGTAAAATTTTTATGGGTATCATTGCTGTAAACCCTCACGAGACTACAACTCGTCCACTAGGGACACCTAGGGGTTTAAAGGCTTGTTGCATATGCTAAATGCAACCGTGATCCCTACGAAAGTGGCTTAGTATAATTTTAATTGTTTCTTTTATTTTATTTTGTTGTTTTGCTCGAGAACTAGCAAAATGTTAGGTTTTGGGGTGTGATGAGCGGAAAATATATCAATATTTACCGCCCCTTTAACTTAATATTTTGTTTAGTTTCTCTGGTTTGATGAACGTTTTGATGTGTTTTAGTTTATTTTGCAGATAAAATATATCGGGTCTCAATGAAATCATTTAGGATGAAATATGGGTCAAATAAGGGCAATTATTGGACTTGATATATTAATTTTGGAGATTGGAAACTTGAAAGGGCGTTTTGACGAAGTGCAGTTTTGGGAATTCCAGTTTTGCGCATCTGTCGTATTTCGGGCATAACCGTTTACTCAGATATCGGATTGAGCTGATTCAAGTGCCAGATTAAAGAAGACTCAAAGATCTACAACTTTGAAAGAGAAAATATTTTCGAATTCTAAAGAGTTAATGACCGAAATTGATGAACCATCCAGAAGTGTGTGATGTGTAATTATTAAAGTCATTATCAATCATTTTCAAAGCAAAGTATAAATTAATAAATAATTAATAAAAATTATCAAATCAACACCAAACAAGATAAGCAATTAGTGGAGCAATTAATGGATTTGGTGGAGTAATTAGTGGAGAAATTAATAATGGATTTGGTAGAGATTTGATGGATGATTTGATATAGGCAAAATTTTGCCTATAAATACCAAGCCATTTCATTTGTAAAATTCATACTTTCTTCTTTGAAATTCCTTAAGAATAAATAAGAAGATTGTATCTAGTTTGTTTATTTTCAGTTTTCAGTTATTAATTTTCGCTTTCGCACTTTCTTTTCTTTACTTTTCAGTTTTTACTTTCCGCAATTTACTTTTACGCACAAACATTTTCTTTCTTTACTTTTGCAGTTTTTATTTTTTCAAGCAATGAGGAGGTAATTATCCCTTGCTGGGGTGAAAGGTAAAGCTTTTATTATTGCTATTTAGATTAATCTCCCTTAATTATAATATATAAACGATTTAAAACCTGACTTAATGAGGATACCGCTATATTGGCCGGTTGGAAATTAATTATAAATTGGTTTTAACCTGACTAAGTATAGATACCGCCTGGTTGGTCGGTTGATAATTAATTATTAATTTGACTTAATCAGGATACCGCCTATATGGCTGGTTGGTAATTATCACGCAAAGTTAAATATTATATTAAGGGAGATATCTAAAATAGTAGTAATAAAAGTTGATCCTCTAACCCCAGCATTTTCTTTTATTGTACTACTTTACTTTATTTAATTTCAGCAATTTACTTTTTTTTTTTTTACTTTTTACTTTTTACTTTTTTTTACTTTTCAGCATTGCTACTTTCAGTATTTAATTTTCAGAATTTACTTTATATCTTTTATTTTATTTAAATTTTTACTACCCGTAAATATGTGTCGTAACTAAGCCAGTTATCTGGGTTGTGATGAAATCCAATATCACCGGGTTATAAGGAGTTAGATGTAGCTTGGGTAATATAAAGATTTATTTATTGAGTCTTAATCTTAATGCTTTTTCATTAACTGGCCATTAATAAAATTGAACTGGGAAACTTAAAATGAACTAGACATAGGGATTTTAAGTTTAAGACTTTAGACTCAATAGTCCACGATCTTCCTTGAGGATAAATAACCCTTTAATAGATTTCCTTACAGGATAGACATATACCTGTCGGGCAGGGGGAGCCATAATTGGAACTTAAACTTAATGAGTCCATATAATTTGGTTGACATAGACATATGGTTCAATTGGGTTAAACTGGGTATTTGTTCTGACTATCGACAGAGGCTTACACATAATTTAGTGTTCCAGGTTAATAAATCAATATATTACCCAACTTTAAGATAACCACTTCATCTTTAAAATGATATTGGAAGAAATCACAACCCTAGATAGTTTTTAATATTGAATTTTCTTAAAACCTAATTTCGAATAATTTTATTTACTTGTTTTTAAATTTAGAATCGTCAGCATTTCAAATCAATCAAACAACATGTTAGATACTAGTAATCATTTGACTCATAAAATTAATAGATTAGATATTAAGTCATCGTGGGATCGATATTTTTATACTACTTGAACGATACGTGCGCTTGCGTATACGTGTGTGTTTATGCCGGTCACAGTCCCCTCTTGGAATGATCCATGTTGAATCTCTTCAACACTTTGTCAATGTACGAGCTCTGGGAGAGTCCAAGCAGCTTTCTAGATCTATCCCAGAATAAAGGCTGCTTCTCCCAAATATTTCATGGAGAATTTTAATGAAAGCCAAGCTTTCACCGATTGTAGCATGAGAATGTCATTGCCTATAAGCAATACATGATCAACATAAAGGACAATGAATGTCAGTGCTCTCCCACAAACTTTCCTATATACACAAGAATCATCTTCGTTTTGAAAGAAATCATATTCTTTTATGATCTCATCAAAACGTTGGTTCCAAGAACGCGATGCTTGCTTCAATCCATAAATGAATCGATTTAACTTGCAAATCTTGTTTGCATATTTTGGTACGAAAAAACCGTCAGGCTGTTGTATATAAACATCCTCCAAAAGGTTTCCGTTAAGGAAAGTGGTTTTGACGTCCATCTGCCATATTTCATAATCTAAATATGCAGCAATAGCAAGCATTATCCGAATGGATTTAATCATGGCAACAGGCGAAAAAGTTTCATCGTAATCGACACCATGTCGTTGACGATACCCTTTCGCTACAAGCCTAGCTTTGTACGTTTGTTGCCATCCAAGTCCGTCTTCTTATTGAAGACCAATTTACAACCAATCGGCTTTACGCCTTCTGGTGCATCAACCAGTGCCCAAACTTGGTTGGTATGCATGGAATCCATTTCGGACTTCATGGCATCTTGCCATAAAACAAAGTTGATACCTTGTATCGCTTCCTCATACGTAGACGGCTCATTATCCTCAATAAGATTAATATCTACGTGAGGCGAGATCAGAAACCCATATCACTTAGGTTATTTTCTGACTCTCTCCGATCTACGTGATTCTTGTGTATTAGAAAATTATGGTACAGTCTCATCCCTGATGAACTATTCGTGTTCCATTTGGGAGTCGGTGCCAGGAACAGTATCACTACGATTTTCATCGAGTTCTATTTTCCTCCCACTTACCACTGCATTTAGGAATTCCTTCTCCAGGAAAACTGCATGTAGAGCAACAAATACCTTGTTCTCTTGTGGATTGTAGAAGTAATATCTTTTTTTTCCCTAGGATAACCTACAAATAGGCATTTATCCGATTTGGGTTCTAGTTTGGTACCATCCAAACGTTTTACATATGCCCAACATCCCCAAATCTTCAGGAATGTGAAACCTGGTTTCTTTCCTGTCCATATTTCATATGGAGTCTGTCCAACAGACTTTGACGGAACCTTATTAAAAATAAGTATTGCATTGTTCAATGCATATCCCCAGAAGGAAATTGGTAGCTCAGTGCGACTCATCATAGACCTTACCATGTCCAACAAAGTTCGGTTTCTCCATTCGGACACACCATTTAATTGAGCTGTACCGGGAGGAGTCCACTGTGAAAGAATACCATACTTTTTCAAGTAATCGAGAAACTCATTGCTTAAGTATTCTCCACCACGGTCTAATCGTAATGTTTTAATACTTTTATAGGTTTATTTTTCTACTTCGTGTCTAACTCTTTGAATTTTTCAAAAGTTTCCGACTTGTGTCTCATAAGATACACATAACCATAACGTGATGCATCATCCGTAAAGGTTACGAAATATTCATATCCACCTCTAGCCTGGCTAGACATGGGCCCGCATACGTCACTATAAACGAGGGCTAACAGTTCGGTGGCACGTACACCTTTACCACTAAAAGGCATTTTAGGCATTTTTCCAAATAAACAAGATTCGCAGACGTCATATGAATTAGGATAAAATCCGTCCAAGTTACCACTCTTCGAAAGTATGGATATACGAGTCTTGTTTATATGTCCCAGACGACAATGCCACAGATAAGTTTCATATGTTTTACTCATTTTGAGCATTTTGTTTGTCATGTTATATGTTTGAGATTCATTTATATTCAAAATATAAAGACCATTATTTACATCAGCAGTGCATATCTCAAAATCTTCTTTATAAACAAAACACCATGTGTTCCTGAATATAAAGGTATACCCACAATGGGTTAAACAAGATACATATATAATATTTCTAGTCAAACTAGGTACATAATAACAGTCTGATAAAGTAAGTACATGACCCGAGGGCAGTTCCAAAATATAGTTCCCAACAGCCAAAACAGCGACTCTAGTCCCATTTCCAACTCGGAGGTCGATCTCTCCTAAAGCCAGTCTCTTGCCAATCTGCAGATCCTGCACATAAGTACATATATGAATACCACATCCAGAATCAAAAATCCAATTTTAAAACTAGAAGTAGACCTGTTTATTTCAATAAAAAACATACCTGAAGCCGGTGCCATGCCTGCCTTCACTTCCTTCATGTGCGTCTTGTACTCACAGTAGTCACACTTCCAGTGACCCCGTTTGTCACACTGTAGGCAGACATATTGGGATTTGTCCTTTGCCTTCTCTGAAGACTTTGTTGATTTGGCCTTGCAATTTGTCTTCTTATTCTTCACACCTCCAGAAGCCTTCGACCAAGCCTTGGCTTTCTGAGATGTCAAATCGAAGAGCGCCTCGCGCTTCTTGCCTTTTAAAAGCTATTTTTCTGCCTCTGTCAATATTGCCATCAACTCTCCAAGAGTCTTTTCTTGGTTCATCATATTATAGTTCATAATGAACCCGCTCCAACTGTCAAGAAGAGACTGTAAGATCAAATCTATGGAAGTCTCAGCCTCAAAGGTTATGCCTAACTGACCTAGCTGTTCGATGTCAGCAATCATCTGTGACACATGGTGCTCGACAGATGTACCCTCTGACATACGAGAGCGAAAGAGCTTCTTCTGTAATTTATACTTCTGCGATATAAGGTTAGATCGGTGAAGGTCCCTCAATTTCAACATCATTTCGTAGGGATCCAATCCCTTGTTTTGACGATGAAATTGTGGGGTCATTGTAGCAAGCATGACGGATTGAGCAGTGGAGTTGTCATCACTGTGAGTCTTCCAAAGCTCAAGCTCAACTGGCTACTCAACTCCAAGCTTAGACCCGAGAGGTTTCTCTATCGTATAGAGCAACTTCTCAGCCCCCATGATAATCCTGAGGTTCATATCCCAGTCAGGAAAGTTCGCACCGCTAAAGACATTTTCGCCCATGATAATGTCCCTAACGTTGATCTTTCCAGCCATCTTGAATTTGTAATAGTCTAACTATTCAATCAATGATTTCGGGTACAGTCCAACTGCTAAAAGAAAATAATAAAATATTAGTCCATCTAATATAAATATATAATGACGAAAATAATTTGAAAGCGCATATTTGGCAAGTATTAAACGAAATTGTAAATTTAATACTGGCCTCCCACTATTTTTCGGCTAGCCTCTAACCATCTGTTGAGTACTCGGGAAACCCAGTTTCCTAGTAGGCTAGGATCCCGTTAAATAACATAAAACCTTGACTTTGGCCAACAAGCTGTATGAAACTTAACTAAGTAGATCTCTAAGATCAATTGGATCACATCCAATTCCTAGATCCAGTAAGTGGACCTCCAAGTCCGAAACATATATCCAATATATGTAAATATATCCAATATATTTCCTAACCTTTTCATCTGACTCAACTAAGCCTTGGCTTTGGTTCAACAAGCTTAATGATTCTAGTTAAGCACGACCCATTGACAGTGGGAAAGTTTCGTAATCCACGTCGATGTACATAAGTGACCTTGACTTTGGCCAACAAGTCACAACTGCCCAAAACATGCGATATATAACAAAGCCTTCATGGTTCAACACATCCGCGATGGATATTGATCTTGACTTTGGCCAACAAACCAATGCCAATCTTGGATCTTAAGAAAGAAACACTCAATGGAAGGAAAACGCTTAATATTTGAGTGAGGGTTTTTCGCGTAAATTGGCAACCAATTTATTATCTTTGATTAGGTCTCATCATACACCCTTAAGCGTGCATTCTAAAAGCATAATAAGGCGTGAAATAAATTAATAATGATATGCGGATGGGTATATAACAAATTTATTCCTAGAACAAATATCTCCATTTCCTCTCTCCCGCTAGCACTATTCTTACTTCTACCCAATTACATAATAGATTAAAGAAACCTCATTTACATTGAGGGGAATTGGTGAGAAGAGAAATACAAAGAGTAAAGAGATAATACGCTGGACACGCAGGTCTAATTTAATAAATTCTAAATTTATTACAACAATTTCCAAAATTGCCCCACCCTTCTAATATCCATCCGATATACATTATTCATACAATACATCCAAGTATTCACACAAAGCATGTTATTTAATCAATCTAATCCAATTAATTAATCTTTGAATTAATGATCATCCAATGTTCAAACAACGATTTGATTTGCGTGAGTCCACCTTGTTTAAGAATAAATACTCAAAGTACGTATTCTTGAATTATATCGAACTACAATTTTAAATCCAATTTAATTTGTATTCAATAATAATTCACATTTAATTCCAAATTAAATAATTACACTTATTTATGTGCCTTTTAGACTTAGATTCTAAATCTAATCTAAATGGGTCTCAAAGGCCCAATTAGTATCCAATACTATTTTAATTAAAGTCCAATGGGCTTTTAATTAATTCTTAAGGCATGGGCTTTGGCCAATATGGATCAAACCTAAAATGCCAAGGCCCAATTAGGAATCACCATTTGCCATAAAATCAATTTTGGCCCATTAGGCCCAATTAAATATTAAAAGGCCCAAAAGTTATATTTGGACTTTATGGAAATGGTTTTAGGTCCAATTTGGATCAAATCCAATTGTCCAAAACCAAGCTTGGCCCAACCAAACCCATTAAGCCCAAATACAACAAAATTAGCCCAATCCAATTTTAAAGACTAATATTAATTAATATAACATTCCATATATCACATTAATTTTAATTAAAGTGTAATTGCTTTAATTAATTAATTAAACCAATATTTCCAAAACATCAATTAAACTAATTAATCGTGCTTTAAATATTCAATTCATGTCCAACACAATTGAAGCAAAATCAATCTATCACTACATGCTTATAGCTCACGGCAATATGGCATAAAATAACAATCAATTTGATTTCAATCCAATTAAATCAACATCTAATATTCATTTCATGCTTTAAACTCATCCAATAGTCTAAATCAAAAAATCACCATGAACTAGTACTAGGGTTAGTTTCGGCCAAGATGGGAAATTTAGGGAAAATTAATCTAATAAAACTTTCTCAAATCCATTGATTCACAAATCCAATTTATCATCATCAAAGCTCAACCAAACAACTAATTTGAAAAAATCATGCTCCAAACACAAAATTCCCAAATTAAAGTATATAAACCCTAGAATAAAATCATGCTTAGAAAAGGCTCTGATACCATTGTTAGTGTCCTAGACATGCCCAAGGTCTCTAATACATGATTTTGTGTGTGAATAATCATAAATAAGTTGCGGAAAAATACTTACAATGAGTGGATGAAGTTCAAAACTTTCTTTATATTTGATGGAGCTCCAAGCTTTCTATATTGAATGCAACCCAATGGTGAGTTTCTCTATCATCTTCTTTAACTCTTTAAGTGCTATCTCAACTTGATTTTGAAGCAAAATCAATGGAGGAAAAGCCCTAGGCTCACAGCAATGGAAGAAGAAAAGGGGATGAGAGAGTTTTGTTTTCTTTTGTATTTGTTTCAAAAACTAATACCAAAAGTCAACTAACTAAAATTGTGTATATGGTTTTCTATAAACCAAAACATGTGTGTTGAGAGCAAAAATCCATTTAATGCTCTCAACCACTTCTATCACCAAAAAGGTGATATGACTTACATCACAAAAAAGTTGATTTAACTTCCATCACCAAAAGTGACTAGTGATGTAAGTGAAGTGGGCCCTGTTGGACAGTTATGACCCATAACATCACTATTTGTACAGATCATGGTGTTGTTGTACAAATTAACTATGTGACAAAAGAAATTGCTCTTTTATCATTTGTGATTAGATCACCAAGATATATAAATGATGAAAGGTCCAAATGATTAGTTCTAGATTGATAAGATATGAGACAATATCAATCCATGAAGGTTTAATCATTAAATATCCCTAGTCGTAGTATTATCGAGATTGGACATCGATAATGCGGAATAGACTAATATTATACTTGTGCGCGTTGTGGGAGCATAACGACATAGTTCTCATATATTTGGGTATAAGATACTCATGCAAGTGTAATAGGAGGTTGTGTTTTACCGATGGTACGGAAAACAGCTTCGCTCTGGATAGTCCCCTTGGAATTCCATTGGTGGTATGACTATGTGTCTATGGAAGTCCGAATCAGGGTAGGTGTACTTGGTCTTAACCTGAGACTTGCACCGCTAATACTTACGACAACCAATGTACTTTGGTTTAGGTCTTCCAAGGCTTTAACAGGTTCTGTGTACGCCTCTTCTGGGTATATTGAGAATCGTAGTGTATTGGGTGTGATGTCGAGATGGAAATATCACTCCAGTCATAGTGGAGATGATGATCACGTAGGATACGGAACTCGTTCTCTTATATGCTGCAGCTATCGGGATATTATGACTAGGTCATGTTTATCCGATTATAGAGATGATGAGTGGTAAATCTATCACTATTTCCCACTCATTTAACCTAATATTTTGTATAGTTTCTTGAGTTTTGTGAATATTTTGATGTGTTTTGTGTTATTTTGTAGATAAATAAAGTTTCAGGACATTCTGGAGGTGATTTGGAGCAAAACAGTGAAAATTGGAAAAATGGGCATTTTGGTAATTTGGGCGCGTTGCGACGCGCAAACCTTTGGCGTCGCGACGCCTAACGTGCACCGGGTCATGCTAATGTGCGCCGGGTCAACGGGTCAGAATTTGAAAAGTTTGACTTTGCTAACGTGCGCCATGCCACGTGTCACCATCATAGCCGATTTGCTAACGTGCGCCGTGCCACGTGTCATCATCCTACGGTGCCGAAAATCACCATTGCCACGTGTCACTCCACGTCACCGCCACGTCATCATCCACATCACTAGTTGACCGAGTCAAAGTGTCACATCCTCGCCACGTCATCATCGACCAATCACCGCGTGCCACGTGTCGCAATCCTACAGTGCCGACACTCCATTTCGCCACGTGTCGCCACGTCACTGCCACGTCAGCATAATAATTGAGCTCTCAGCCGCCTTGCCACATGTCGCCTTATCTTCTTATCCGAATTGCCACATGTCATCACCAGAGCATGCCACGCCTAACTGTTCCAGCGTCGCGACGTTGGCTTGGCGTCGTGACGCCCAGACCCCACTGATGCCTATAAATTCAGTTCGAATTTTCAGTTTTAGATGTACCATTCTCTCTCACTTCTTTGATATAAAGAGAGAGTTTTTCTCTCTAGTTTCTTTTAGTTTTTAGTTTTTTTTAGTTTTGTAAATAATTTTAATTACGTTTTGTAATAATAGTATTTTACTTTCTTACTTTTTACAGTTTTTACTATTCACCATGAAGAGGTAACTTCCCCAGCTATGGTGAAAGATAATTCTTTTACTTTTATTATTTAGATTAATCTCCCTTAAAAATAATATATTCACTATTTAAAATATTGACTTAAAAAGGATACCGCCAGATTGGTCGGTTGGTAATTCATTTTAATCTGGTTTAAACCTGACTAATCAAGGATACCGTCAGATTGCTCGGTTGGTAATTAAATTTTCTTACCGCCTATATGGCAGGTTTATTTTGGTTCCGCCTTTATGGCTGGATTGGACTTAATTTGACTTAATCAGGTTACCGCCTATATGGCTGGGTGGTAAAATAATCACAAGTTAATATATTATATTAAGGGAGATATCTAAATAGTAAATAGTAAAAGTTGATCGTTTTCCCTTAGCATTTTATTTTATTTTATTTTTCAGCTTTTACTTTATGTCTTTTACTTTTCAGAATTTTTACTTTATGTCTTTTACTTTTAAGTTTTTACTAGCCCTAGTTATGTGTTAGTTATCTGGGGTTGTGATGAATTCTAATATCACCGGTTTATAAGGGGTTATTTTATAGTTTGGGTAATTTAAAGGTTTACTTATTAAGTCTTAAGATTAATGCTTCTTGTTGTCTGATCACCAATAAGATTGATGTGGTAAATCTAAAATGAACTAGACATAGGGATTTTAGGTTTCAGCCTTAGACTTAATAGCCCACGATCTTCCTTGAGGATAGATAACCCTTTAATAGATTTCCTTACAGGATAGACATATACCTGTCGGGCGGGGGTAATAGATTTCCTTACAGGATAGACATATACCTGTCGGGCGGGGGTAGCCATAATTTGAACTTAAACTTAATGAATCCAGATAATTTGGTTGACATAGACATATGGTTCAATTGGGTTAAACTGGGTATTTGCGTCTGACCATCAACAGAGGCTTTTGCATAATTTAGTGTTCCAGGTTAGTAAACCGATTTATTATACAAACATGAAATAACCACTTCATCTTTTAAATGATATTAGAATGATTAACAACCCTAGATCTTTGTGTCTTTTGTTATTTTCTTTAGTATTTTCTTTGTCTTTTTATTTATTTATTTATTTAGCAATTCTACAATCAATCAAATCAATCAAGTAATCATTCTCTTCTCCCTCAATTAGATATTTGTAAATAAATAGATTCAACAATTAATAACAACAGTAGGAATTAAGTCCTCGTGGGATCAATATTTTTATACTACTTGAACGATACGTGCGCTTGCGTTATACGTGTGTGTTTACGCCGGTCAAGTTTTTGGCGCCGTTGCCGGGGACTTATTTTTCTTGAGTTGTTAATTTTGAAGCTATCCAATTTACTTGTATCTAATTTTCTTTATTTTTATCTGTACTTTTATTTCTTTATTTTATTTTCAGGTGATTGAAAAATGGAACATTATTGGGAGATTGAAAGATTTCGAGCTTTACTAGAAGAAGATACACCCCAAATCTGGGAGCAACAGTCCAGTTTTCTGAAGCCTGTTGTCCAGCCCAATGACTATCACTGGATGCCAGAACCAAGCAATACTACATTTGCTCATCAGAACGAAATTGGGAGATGTGTAATATGTGATGGTAACCACCCGAGCGATCAATGTTTATACCTTTCAGAGTGGCATAATTATTGGAATCATTCAAGGTACGTAGAATCATCACATTTTCCGTCTTATCCACTATCTACCTTCGATCTTCATCAACAATCACAACCATCAGAGGAAGATCGGATGATTGACATGCTCAAAGATTGGTTCAAGAAACAAGACGAAAAGTTGGATACAATGCTTGAAACATGCCAGAATCAATTTGAAAGTATTGAGAGACAATCAGAATTCATTCAGAGACTGACAGATCAAACGAGACAGTTACCTCAAGAAGAATTATCAGATGAAACTGACAAAGCCTTCGAGTACCCAGAGATCCACAATGACACCTCAACAGATGAGGAGGCTGAGCAGTACCTGAGCCAATCATTTCACCCATATCAGAGGATGAAGACCTAAAATCTGACATTTCTTTACATCCTCAGGTTGATAATTTTGCAGCATGCATTTCACAGATGACAGATGAAGAGCTGAATGAAGAAATTTTCAAATACATCTTTGAAGAAAAGGTGGAGCAAGAAGCAAAGCAAATGGATGAGCAAATGTCTGACCAAATTGAAAATCCAGAGCATTCAGGAGAAACATCACTGTTTTGGGGAGTACAATTTAGAGAAATCACCCAAAAGCTTGACAGAATGGAACTTCCATTCCAAGTCAAGCACCATACGAGACCTCATGATTTTATTTCTTTCTTTTCAGGAACCACTGGAGCAACAATGAGCAAAAAGGTGGCACGAGCACTGAACATGACAAAATTCTTTTTGTCACCTTACCATTGGAAAAGACCTTTCAAAAGTAACGCTAATGGGAGTGTCTTTAATCGGACATCCAAGACAACGCTGAAACCTCCTTGACAGACAGATTTCAGTCACGTCTAGCTGAAGACATAAAATTTAGCGCTAGCATGGAGGCAACCCATGCAATTTGTTGTAATTTCTATTTTCATATTTAGTGTATACATGTTGTAAAGTTTTTAATTTTGTGTGTTATTTTGTAGGGAAAAGCACAAACGGAGCATTTTAAAACAGAATGAAAGGTGTTTGGCAATCACAAAGAGGAGAGCTAATTCATTAGAGATGGCTGAGTAAAGAATGAAATCTTGAGACGCATCCTAATGGATTTATATACCAAACGAGTGGCGTATTGCGTACAAAATCCGTTACCTTAATAATTGCTTTGATTTGCTTTTCTATTTTATTTCCCTTTATTTTCGCCGACAAGATCTAAACTTTTTGACTTTTCACGATTTATTTTAACGTTCATCTAATAATTGTCATTTGGCAGGTATTAGTGCTACTATTACTCACCTATTTCAGGTTCTATAAATTCAGCTCTACATTTCTTTCTTCGACACATTCAGATATACATCCAAATAAGAGAAAGAAAATGGAAGCAACGTCACAGCAGCGAATCAAGCGAATTTGTGTTTTCTGTGGATCCAATTCTAGTAATAAACCAGAATTCATTGAGGCTGTAAAAGAATTGGGGAGAGTCACAGCAGAGAGAAATATGCACCTAGTATATGGCGGTGGCAATCTTGGAATGATGGGAAGCATTTCAAAAGCCGTTCATGAAGGAGGCAGTCACGTTTTGGGAATCATCCCAAAACCCTTGGCAGAGGCAAATCTTATTGGATCATCAAACGGAGAGGAACTGATCGTGCCAGGTATGTCTGAACGACTGGTAGAAATGATTAACCGTGCTGATGCTTTTATCGCTTTGCCAGGTGGTTTGGGAACATTGGAGGAAATTTTTATAGTTCTATCTTGGGAAAACCTAAACATACACCAGAAACCGCTTGGACTGCTTAACGTTGATGGATTTTATGATTTTCTTTGTGTGTTTCTTGATGATGCCCGGAGACATGGGTTCGTGTCAAAACCTTTAAAAGAACTCATCTTTACTGCCAGAACTGCTCCGGATCTAATTGACCAACTCTTAGCCTATGAACCACAAGTTGACCCTATCCTTTCAAAGATAAATTGGTCCGAGGACGATCGTGGTAAGAGGCGTCGGATTAATCTGGATCTTAACTTTTAATTTCTTGTAGATTTTCAGCTAACCAGGTATGACCTTCTTAACTCTTCTTCTACTGTTTAAGACATTGGGGACAATGTCTCATTTAGGTTTGGGGAGGGAATTAGTTGATCGGTACCTTGTTTTTATTTTTGTTTTTTTTTTAATTTGTGTGTTATTTTTATTTTTAGTCCAAATTTTTTTCAAAAAATACAAAAAAATTGAAATTTTTTCTAAAATTACAAAAATATTTTGTGTTTTTATTTTGACTAAAAAGGTGAAATCGGTAAGAGATAGTTGAGTAAGGAATTTCACTCCTGAGACATATCTCAAACCTATTTCGAAACAAGTTAATTTTTGTTTATTTCCTTTTGAATTATTTAATTTGTGAATACTCCATAAAACTAACTAAAATGGATCTTCATATGCTCAGTTGGCAGGTATTATCAAAATACATGGAAACATACAGACATGAACTGTAATTGAAAATTTTGTAATATTCAGTGCTCTAGTTTAATTGGAGGAAGCATCTCAAAAAGAAATGGAGTAAAAAAAAAAATCCGAGATCCGAGTTATTAAATCTGTAAGGGTGTTTTAACACCTAGTGCCCTAAAACCAACTGGTTGGGAGTCACTGGCCCAAAGCTCGCTACGTGGATCAAAGATGCTGCAAAAATATATATATCTAAAGTCTGAGTAATTAAGTCCGTAGGGGTGTCTTAACACATAATGCCCTAAAGCCAACTGGTTTGGGAGCCACCGACCCAAAGCTCGTTACATAGATGAAAGATATTGTATATAAATAAAAAATATAGAAAAATCAAAGAAAAAATCAGAAAAATTATTCCATTGCTGCAAAAAGGTGTGAATTCTGACAAAACTTTAGGATAAAAATATTACACTCTTATCAACGGCACTTGTGACTGTTGTGGGCAAAAATGAGTTGTTTAATATTTTGTTGGCTGTGTATATGGAGAATGGTAATTATAATCGGAGAATTTACTTATTCGATAATTTAGAAAGAAACAAAACAATTAGTAACTTGAAGTAGAAGTTTCATCTGATTAGTCACTAACTTCTTTATTCTCTTTTCTCTTGTCTTTTTGCTTTTGTGTGCATTAGTTTCACTACCTTTTTACTTTTGTAAAATGTTTGTGGGTATCATTGCTGTAAACCCTCACGAGACTACAACTCGTCCACTAGGGACACCTAGGGGTTTAAAGGCTTGTTGCATATGCTAAATGCAACCGTGATCCCTACGAAAGTGGCTTAGTTAAAATTTATTTTAAATGTTATTTATGTTATTTTATTTTATGTTTTGCTCGAGGACAAGCAAAATGTTAGGTTTGGTGGTGTGATGAGTGGTAAATCTATCACTATTTCCCACTCATTTAACCTAATATTTTGTATATTTTCTTGAGTTTTGTGAATATTTTGATGTGTTTTGTGTTATTTTGTAGATAAATAAAGTTTCAGGACATTCTGGAGGTGATTTGGAGCAAAACAGTGAAAATTGGAAAATGGGGCATTTTGGTAATTTGGGCGCGTCGCGACGCGCAAGCCTTTGGCGTCGCGACGTCTAACGTGCACCGGGTCAACGAGTCAGAATATGAAAATTTTGACTTTGCTAACGTGTGCCGTGCCACGTGTCACCATCACATCAGATTTGCTAACGTGCGCCGTGCCACGTGTCATCATCATACGGTGCCGACAATCACCATTGCCATGTTTCACTCCACGTCACCATCCACATCACCAGTTGACCGAGTCAAAGTGCCACGTCCTTGCCACATCATCATCAACCAATCACAGCGTGCCACGTGTTGCAATCCTACGGTGCCGACACTCCCTTTCACCACGTGTCGCCACGTCACTGCCACATCATGCCACGTCAGCATAATAATTGAGCTCTCAGCCACCTTGCCACGTGTCGCCTTATCTTCTTATCCGAATTACCATGTGTCATCACCAGAGCATGCCACACCTAACTGTTCCAGCGTCACGACGCTGGCTTGGCGTCGTGACGCCCAGACCCCACTGATACCTATAAATTCAGTTCGAATTTTCAGTTTTAGATGTACCATTCTCTCTCACTTCTTTGATGTAAAGAGAGAGTTTCTCTCTCTAGTTTCTTTTAGTTTTTAGTTTTTTTTAGTTTTGTAAATAATTTTAATTACGTTTTGTAATAATAGTATTTTACTTTCTTACTTTTTACAGTTTTTACTATTCACCATGAAGAGGTAACTTCCCCAGCTATGGTGAAAGATAATTCTTTTACTTTTATTATTTAGATTAATCTCCCTTAAAAATAATATATTCACTATTTAAAATATTGACTTAAAAAGGATACCGCCAGATTGGTCGGTTGGTAATTCATTTTAATCTGGTTTAAACCTGACTAATCAAGGATACCGCCAGATTGCTCGGTTGGTAATTAAATTTTCTTACCGCCTATATGGCAGGTTTATTTTGGTTCCGCCTTTATGGCTGGATTGGACTTAATTTGACTTAATCAGGTTACCGCCTATATGGCTGGTTGGTAAAATAATCACAAGTTAATATATTATATTAAGGGAGATATCTAAATAGTAAATAGTAAAAGTTGATCATTTTACCTTAGCATTTTATTTTATTTTATTTTTCAGCTTTACTTTATGTCTTTTACTTTTCAGCATTTTTACTTTATGTCTTTTACTTTTAAGTTTTTACTAGCCCTAGTTATGTGTTAGTTATCTAGGGTTGTGATGAATTCTAATATCACCGGTTTATAAGGGGTTATTTTATAGTTTGGGTAATTTAAAGGTTTACTTATTAAGTCTTAAGCTTAATGCTTCTTATTGTCTGATCACCAATAAGATTGATGTGGTAAATCTAAAATGAACTAGACATAGGGATTTTAGGTTTCAGCCTTAGACTTAATAGCCCACGATCTTCCTTGAGGATAGATAACCCTTTAATAGATTTCCTTACAAGATAGACATATCCTGTCAGGCGGGGGTAGCCATAATTGGAACTTAAACTTAATGAATCCAGATAATTTGGTTGACATAGACATATGGTTCAATTGGGTTAAACTGTGTATTTGTGTCTGACTATCGACAGAGGCTTTTGCATAATTTAGTGTTCAGGTTAGTAAACCGATTTATTACACAAACATGAAATAACCACTTCATCTTTTAAATGATATTAGAATGATTCACAACCCTAGATCTTTGTGTCTTTTGTTATTTTCTTTAGTATTTTCTTTTGTCTTTTAATTTATTTAGTAATTCTACAATCAATCAAGTAATCATTCTCTTCTCCCTCAATTAGATATTTGTAAATAAATAGATTCAACAATTAATAACAACAGTAGGAATTAAGTCCTCGTGGGATCGATATTTTTATACTACTTGAACGATACGTGCGCTTGCGTTATACGTGTGTGTTTACGCTGGTCAAGAGACTAGTTACCATAGATCTGATATGTGCTTCGTACGGGGCAAACACATTTCCAGCCCCAGGCCTTGCACGTGACATCCGATACTGGATCGTAGTACGTAATACTACGTATACTACGCCTGATATAGATCACTTATTCCTGTAAGGATATTTCTGGAGAATTGGGTAGGCATGATGCTTTGCTAGAAGCCAACCATGTCTTGTAAATCGGTAAAAACATAGTACTAGGTAGGTACGTGTTCGGATAGTCCGACGACCGGATTTTCTGCCAACATATCCGGGGATCTCATAGGTCACTTCACGAAGATTCACCGATGACGTATGACTCGCACTTTATTAATCTGGGATTAATTAGATGAGAGAGAAAATTAATCTGGGATTAATTACGGATATATTTTATCTAGGATAAAATATTATTTAAGAGAGAGAATGATTAATTTGAAATTAATCGATAAATAATATATTCGATATATTATACGAAATTGGATTTCGACGCGGAATTAAACTTAGAATTTAATTCGGGCGAACGAGTTAATTTAGAATTAATTCGTTAGCGACGTGAATAGTAATTTTTCTAGGCATAATTATTAATTACGTCGCAACGGAAAATTCGTTAATTTGGAATTAGCGAACCCGAGCCCGGGAGTGTTTGCGGGCGCACTCGCATTGCGAATTAAGTGCGGCCCACAAGTCACATCAAGCGTCAAATCACTAGTCAATCAATTGATGTGATGTCTAGTCACTTTGAGTGATTTGACAACTTGTCATGAGTGATGTGAATAGTTGATGGAAGTGGTTGTGGCTTTATTGCTTTGATTTTTTGAAAGTGTAAATATGGTATATGTTTAATTGATTTTTGAAATCAATAAACTAATACACACAACACACTCTCTCACTTCTTCTCCTCTCCCTCTCACGCCAAAGGGGCATTCTTCTCCTCCTTTCACTGGTTTTGCCGAGCTTACAAGGAAGAAGAAGGTAATTTTTATGGCAAAAATTACCGAGTACTAGCACACTTCCGGAGTCTTGTGAAGGTGATAGGGAACCGCAAACGTGAGCATGGAATCACAACACAAAGCTTGGAGCTTGATGGTGGTGATGGCCGAATTTGAGGAGGACAAAAACCAGTAAATGCCGAGAGTTCAATGAGCTTCAGAGGGCATAAAAAGTTTTCGTTGTTCCTCGCATCGCACAACCGATCAATGTAAGTATTCTGCAAGTTCTTTGAGTATTCGCACATGAGTTTTATTGTTTGATTGGATTCCGGGACCTTAGAGAAACCCAACAGGCCCCACTTTAAATTCAAAATTCAAGTTGGGTTACGCAACACACTTCGGGCTCGGATTTGTTTAATCCGATTAAACAAATTTTTCGTTGCGACGTATCTAAATCCAATTTAATTAAATAATGATGCCCACGGTTGTGTTGGACATGTTTTGATGATAATAAGCTTAATTAATTGTACAAATTTGTGTTTTGGAAATATTAATTTGGGTAATTAATTATGGCATACACTTTAGGTTAATTAAGTTATGAAATTTGGAATTTGGTAATTTAATTAATTGGGCTTATTTTGGAATTGGGCCTTAAAAGTTGTAATTGGGCTTATTGGGCTTGGTTGTACCAAGAAAGGTTTAGGCTAAATTGGTTGGATCCAATTGGGCCCAAAACCACATCCATAAAGTCCAAATATGACTTAAATGGACCCTTAATTTTAATCGGGCCTAATGGGCCAAAATTGGTTTCTTGGCAAATAAGGGTGATTCCTTAAATGGGCTTTGGTATTTGGGTTTGACCCATATTGACCAAAAGTCCATGCCTTAGAAATTAATTAAAAGCCCATTGGACTTTAAATTAAATTGACATTGGATGTTAATCGGGCTTTGAGACCCGTAACGATTAGATTTGGAATCTAAGTCGTAAAGGTACATTAAAAAGTGTAGATATTTAATTTGGAATTAAATAAATGAGTTAGTATTAAATACAAATTAAATTGGATTTAATGTTGTAGTTTAATTTAATTCAAGAATTCGTACTTTGAGCACTTATTCGCAAAACGAGTTGGACTCGAGCAAAATCAAATCGTTGTTTGAACATTGGATGGTCATTAATATTCAGATTAATTAATTGGATTAGATTAATTGATAACATGCTTGTGTGAATACATGGTTGCGATGTATGAATAATGTATATGGGATGGATATTAGATGGGTGGGGTAATTTTGGAAATTGTTGTAATAAATTTAGAATTTATTAATTGGACTTGCGTGTCCAGCCTATTACCTCCTTACTCTTTGTATTTCTCTTCTCACATATTCCCCTCAATGTAAATGAGGTTTCTTTAGAAGTGTTATGTAATCGGGTAAAAGTAATACTTGTGCTAGCGGGAGAGAGGAAAGTGAGAGATTTGTTCTAGGAACAATGTGTTAAGTATCCATCCGCATATCATTATTATATTTATTTATACGTGCCTTATTATGTGTTTAGAATGCATGTTTAAGGGTGTATGATGATGAGACATTAACAAAGATAATTAATTGGTTGCCAATTGCACGCGAAAAACCCTCAACATCATATTAAGCGTTTTCCTTCCATTGAATGATTCTTACTCAAGATCCAAGACTGGCATTGGTTTGTTGGCCAAAGTCAAGGGCTTTGTCCGTCGAGGATGTGTTTGAATCATGAAGGCTTTGTTCCATATTGGTGTCTTTTCCAAGTTGTGATTTGTTGGCCAAAGTCAAGATCACTTCTTGTCCATCGACATTGATTACGAAGCTTTCCAAGGTCAATGGGTCCGCTTAACTTGGATCACTAAGTTTGTTGTGCCAAAGCCAAGGCTTAGTTGATTTAGAGGAAAAAGGTTAGGCAATATTGGATATATTGGCATATATAAGATATATGTTTCGGACTTAGATATCCACCTACTGGATCTAGGAATTGGATGGGATCCAATTGATCTTAGAGATCTACCTAGTTAATTATCATACAATTTGTTGGCCAAAATCAAGATTGTGTGTTATTTAACGGGATCCTAGCCCACTAGGAAACAAGGTTTCCTGAGTACTCCACAGAGGGTTAGAGGCTCGCCGAAAAATAGTGGGAGGCAAGTGTTAAATTTGTAATATTCGTTTAGTTACTTGCCATACGCGCTCATTCAATTTTTTTCGTCATATAAATTAATATTTAATCGTTGTTTTAATAAACAGTTGGACTGTATTCAAACTATTTCATTATAGTTGATTAAATAATTGGATTATAGTAATCAATATATTTGAATTAACCATTTCAATTAATAGTTGATTTTATAATTGGATTATAGTAATCAATATAATTGAATTTAATCAATTGAATTATAGTTGATTATATAGTTAGACTATAGTAATCATTATAATAAATGGTACCTAAAATCGTTGATTAAATAGTGTTGGTTCTATTATATGTCCCAAGGAAAGATTAAGCATTTAAATACAACAATGAATATATATATTAAAAGATGAAGTATGGCGGAATCATACTCACAAAGAACGGAATGCGGATGCGTTGATGAAACAAAATTTTCTCCTTTGTGCAGTGAGTGTTTCGGCCAAACAGAAAAGAGAAGCTCCAAGCAATTTTTGATCCTTCCAAGCTCTAAGATTAGTTTCCCATAACACCTTTGTATGATCCCTTGATGGTGCTAGCCTTGTGTGTGATTTTATGTTCCAAACAAACACAAATTCTTCAAGTTTTTGCAACAAAAACAGAAAAGTGGAGAGGGCTGTGAAACTTCACAGTTTCGGTCAAGAGGAAAGAGAGGAGAGAGAGGGATTTGATTTCAAAAATCAATTTATATTTATGCCATAATATTATTAAATTAATAATAAACATATGACACAAATCATGCAATGGCTTAGAGTGTCAAACACTCAATTTCCATGCAAAACCATTGAGTGCATTGTACACTATCTCCATGCAATGCATCACAATTAAATAATGCATAATATGACATGTGTCATGTGGGCCCCACACGTTTCCAAATGAAAGTGGGCCCACGTGCACTCACGCGTTCGGGTTCGATATTTCTGAAATACCGAACTTACGTCGCGACGTTAATTAAATCGAATTTAAATAATTGATTGCGCCTAGCGAAATTATTATTTACGTCGCTAACGAATTAATTCTAAATTAACTCGTTTGCCCGAATTAAAATCTAATTTTAATTTCGCGTCGAAATCGAATTTCGATTATTATATCGAATATAATAATTTTACGATTAATTCCAAATTAATCGTTCTCTCTCTATTTATAGTACTTTATCCAAGATAAAGTCTCTCCGTAATTAATCCAAGATTAATCGAGTTTGAATCATACGTCATTGGTGAATCTTCGGGAAGCGACCCAAGAGATCTCCGGATATGTTGGCAGTAAATACGGTCGTCGGATAATCCGAACACGTACATACCTCGTACTACGTTTTTACCGATTCACAAGACAAGGTTGGCTTCTAGCAAAGCGCCATGCCTACCCAATTCTCCAGAAATATTCTTATAGGAATATCAGATCTATATCAAGCGTAGTATACCATAGTATTGCGTACATCGATCCAGTATCGGACGATCACATGTTAGGCCTGGGGCTGGAAATGTGTCTGCCCCGTACGAAACATATATCGGACATCAAGCAACTAGTCTCTTTAAATCGGACAATCCTGACCTGGTCATATTGTCCCGACGGTTGCAACCTTTTATAGAGTACTAGTTCTGTGTCCTGCGTGATCATCACCTCCATATGTCTGAAGTGATACTTCCATCTCGACATCACATCCAGTACACTACGATTCTCGATAAACCCAGAAGAGGTGTACACAAAACCGGTTAAGGTCCCCAACCACCAAAACCAAAGTTTACCGATTGTCGCAAGTACTAGCGATGTAAGTCTCAGGTTAAGACCATATACACCTACCCTGATGCGGCCTCCCATAGACATGCAGACATACTACCAATGGGATTCCGCGGGGTCTATCCAGAGCGAAGCTGTTTTCCGTACCATCGGTAAAACACAACCTCCTATCGCACTTGCATAAGTATCCAATACTTAAATATATGAGAACTATGCCGTTGTGCCCTCACAACGTGCACAAGCGCAATACTAGTCTATTCCGCATTATCGATGTCCGATCTCGATAATACTCCGACTAGGGATATTTAATGATTAAACCTTTATGGATTGATACTGTCTCATATCATCTCAATCCGGTATTAATCATATGGACTTTCGCCATTTATATATCAAAGTAAATAATATTACAAAACGGCAAAAGGCAATTTCATTATCACATAGTTAATTTTGTACAATAATACAATATCATTTACAAACAGTGACGCTATGGGACATAATGTCTAACAATCTCCCACTTGGCCTATAGCCAGTCACTCAAGCATCTAATACCAGAACTATGTATGTGTCGTTCAAAAACTTGCTGAAGAACAGCCTTCGTCAGCGGATCTGCAATGTTGTCATCTGATGTGACCTTCTCGACCTTTACATCGCCACGATGTATAATCTCCCGCATCAGATGGTAACGTCGAAGAACATGCTTGGACCGTTGATGAGACCTTGGTTCCTTAGCCTGTGCTATAGCCCCGTTATTGTCACAATACAATGGAACGGGCTCAGCTGCTAACGAAACTACTCCTAATCCGATTAGGAACTTTCGGATCCAAACTGCCTCCTTTGCTGCTTCAGATGCAGCGATGTACTCCGCTTCTGTTGTTGAATCGGCAACAATATCTTGCTTGGAAGATTTCCAGCTCACTGCTCCGTTATTTAAACAAAAAATGTACCCGGATTGCGACTTGTAGTCATCCTTGTCGGTTTGGAAACTTGCATCGGTATACCCAGATACCGCAAGTTCTCCACCTCCATATATTAAGAAAGCATCCTTAGTTCGTTTAAGATACTTAAGGATATTCTTAACTGCTATCCAGTGACCTTCACCTGGATCGGCCTGATAGCGACTGCACATGCTCAAGCATATGAGACATCAGGTCGTGTACATATCATGGCATACATGATCGATCCGACTGCCGAGGCGAACGGTATCTGACTCATGTTGTCTCTCTCTTCCTGAGTCTTAGGACACATGTCCTTAGACAGAGAGGTACCACGTACCATTGGAACCAATCCCCTCTTGGATTGTTCCATGTTAAATCGCTTCAACACTTTATCAATGTATGTACTCTGGGAGAGTCCAAGCAGCTTTCTAGATCTATCCCGGTAGATCTTTATTCCAAGAATAAAGGCTGCTTCTCCCGATCTTTCATGGAGAATTTTAATGAAAGCCAAGCTTTCACCGACGTTAGCATGGGAATGTCATTGCCTATAAGCAATACGTTGTCGACAAAAAGGACAATAAAAGTAAGTGCTCTCCCACTAACCTTCTTGTATACACAAGGATCATCTACGTTTTGCACGAAATCATATTCTTTTATGATCTCATCAAAACGCTGATTCCATGACCGTGATGCTTGCTTCAATCCATAAATGGATCGATTTAACTTACAAACCTTGTTTGCAAGTCTACGTACGATAAAACCGTCAGGCTGTTGCATATAAACATCCTCCAAAAGGTTTCCGTTAAGGAAAGCGGTTTTAACGTCCATCTGCCATATCTCGTAATCGAAATATGCAGCTATTGCAAGCATTATCCGAATGGATTTAATCATGGCAACGGGTGAGAAGGTTTCGTCATAATCAATACCATATTGTTGACGATACCCCTTCACTACAAGCCTAGCTTTGTACGTTTGTACGTTGCCATCCATGTCAGTCTTCTTCTTGAAGATCCATCTGCATCCAATAGGCTTTACGCCTTCTGGTGCATCAACCAGTGTCCAAACTTGGTTGGCGTACATGGAATCCATCTCGAACTTCATGGCTTCTTGCCATAAAGCGGAATCGATATTTTGTATCGCTTCCTCATACGTAGCCGGCTCAATATCCTCAATAAGATTAATATCTACATGAGGTGAGATCAGGAACCCATACCTCTCAGGTACTGTTCTGACTCTCTCCGACCTACGCGGTCCTTGTGTATGTGAAGTTTGTGGTACAGACTCATCCCGGACGGTACGTTCTTGTTCCGTCGTTGATTCATTGCCAGGAACAGTATTACTACGATCTTCATCGAGTTCTACTTTCCTCCCACTTACCACTGCATTTATAAAATCCTTCTCAAGGAAAAATGCTTGTAGAGCAACAAATACTTTGTTCTCTTGTGGGTGATAGAAGTAATATCCTTTGGTTTCCTTAGGATATCCTACGAAAAGGCATTTATCAGATTTGGGTTCAAGTTTGGTACCTTCCAAACGTTTAACATATGCCCAGCATCCCCAAATCTTCAGGAAAGAGAAACCTGGTTTCCTTCCTGTCCATATCTCATATGGAGTCTGTTCAACAGACTTCGACGGTACCTTATTTAAAATAAGTATAGCACTGTTTAATGCGTATCCCCAGAAGGATATTGGTAGCTCAGTGCGACTCATCATTGACCTCACCATGTCTAACAAGGTGCGGTTTCTCCGTTCGGACACACCGTTTAATTGCGGTGTTCCAAGAGGAGTCCATTGTGAAAGAATACCATATTCTTTCAAGTAATCTTGAAACTCATAACTTAAGTATTCGCCACCACGGTCTGACCGTAATGTCTTAATACTCTTCCCTGTTTGTTTCTCCACTTCGTGTCGAAACTCTTTGAATTTCTCAAAAGTTTCCGACTTGTGTCTCATAAGATACACATAACCGTAACGAGATGCATCATCTGTGAAGGTTACGAAGTAGTGAAATCCACCTCTAGCCTGGCTAGACATGGGCCCGCATACGTCAGTATGAACGAGAGCCAACAATTCTGTGGCACGTTCACCTTTACCGCTAAAAGGTGATTTAGGCATTTTGCCTAAAAGACAAGATTCGCAGACGTCATATGAATGGGATCAAATTCGTCCAAGTACCCACTCTTCGAAAGTGTGGATATGCGAGTCTTGTTGATGTGTCCTAGACGACAATGCCACAAATAAGCTTCATCTTTTAGATTACTCCTTTTGAGCCTTTTTTGTCATTTTAGTTTTTAGAGAGATTCATGTATATTCAAAATAAAAGACCGTTATTTGCAACAGCTGTGCAAATTTCTGCATCATTTTTATATAAATAACACCCAGTGTTTCTAAATACAAAAGTGTAACCCTGCTGGGTTAACAAGGATACAGATATAATATTCCTAGTTAAACTAGGTACAAAATAACAGTTCAAAAGTTTAAGTACATGCCCTGAGGCAGTTCTAAAACAAAAGTCCCTACGGCCAAAACAGCAACTCGTGTTCCGTTCCGACCCGTAGATCCATCTCCCCCGATGCCAGCACCCTGCTATCATGCAGATCCTGCACATCAGTACAAATATGAGCACCACAACCAGAATCAAAAATCCAATTTTTAAAACTAGAAGTATTCATATTTATCTCAATAACAAACATACCAGAGGCGATAGCCTTGCCAGCCTTGATATCCTCCCTCTGCCCTTTGCCCATTCGGCAGTCACGTTTCCAGTGACCCCTCTTGCCGCAGTTGAGGCAGATGTCGCGAGATTTGTCCTTTGGCTTCCTAGAAGCCACTGTCAACTTGCCCTTGCCCTTGTTCTTGAACTTCTTCTTCCTCGCACCTCCAATTGCCTTGGGCCCAGCCCTTGGCGCATGAGAGGTCGATGCATAATGCGCCTCGCGCTTGCTCCCCTTTAGGAGTTTCTTTTCGGACTCCTTCAGCACGGACAACAACTCTCCAAGAGTGTCGTCAGTGTCCATCAACTTACGTTGATGATGATTGTTTCCAAGTATCGGGTAGCGATTGTAATAGCATATCAATCGTCAACTCTGCCTCCAGACATGCCCATCTGGCTAACTCATCTATGTCAGCGATCATTTGAGTCCCGTGGGCCTCAACTGATGCGCCGTCTGTCATCCGGGAGCGGAAGAGTTTCCTTACTAGCTCGTACCTCTCCATCCGCTTGTTGGTGCGGTGGAGATCACGCAATCTTGCCATCATGTTATAGGGATCCAAGTCCCTGTTCTGGCGTCTGAAATGCTGGGTCATTGCAGCTAGCATAACTGACTGAGCTTGGTCACAATCGTCACTATGAGTCTTCCATAACTCTAGCTCCAGTGGCTCAGTGGGTTTAGGCGGGAGAGGTCTCTGAATAGTATACAGCACCCTCTCAGCCCCAAGCACTATCTTGAGGTTCATTTCCCAGTCGGTAAAGTTTGTCCATTTGAAGACATTATCGCCCATGATTATGTCGCGGACATTACCCTTGCCAGTCATCTTGACAACTATAGTCCAACTATAAAGTCAACGATGTTATGGGTACAGTCAAACTGTTACAAGCAAAATAACAATATATTAGTCCAACTAATTATTAAAATATTGACGAAATAATTTTGAAAGACGCGTAAGGCTAAGTATCTGAACGAAATTGCAAATTCAATAATAGCCTCCCACTATTTTCTTCAAGTCTCTAACCCTCTTGTGGAGAACTCGGGAAATCGTATTTCCTAGTGGGCTAGGATCCCGTTAAATAACACACAACCTTGACTTTGGTCAATAAAAGCTGTATGCTATTTAACTTAGGTAGATCTCTATGATCAATTGGATCTCATCCAATTCCTAGATCCGGTTAGGTGGACATCCAAGTCCGAAACATATGTATAATGTCAATGTATCCATTACATTTTCCTAACCATATCCTCCGAATCATCTAGGCCTTGGCTTTGGCCAAAAACAAACCTAATGATTCCAGTTAAGCGGGACCCATTGACGAGGAAAGTTTCGTAATCAATGTCATTGGACAAAAAGTGATCTTGACTTTGGCCAATAAAAATCACGATTTGGACAAGACACCGATATGCAACAAAACTCTCATGATTCAAGTACATCCTTGATTGACAAAGGTATTGACATTGGCCAAACAAACCAATGCCAACTTCGGATCTTGAACAAGAATCATTCAATGGAAGGATATTTGCTTAATATAAATTGAGGGATTTTCGCGTAATTGGCAACCAATTTATTTATCTTTGTTAGGTCTCATCATCATACACCCTTAAGCATGCTTCTAAAACATCATAAAGCGCGTAAAGTAAATTAATAGTGATGCGGATGGATTTATAAACAATTTGTTCCTAGAACAAATCACTCTCCCTTTCCTCTCCCTGCTAGCACTATTCTACTTCTACCCATTTTCATAATACAATAAGAGAAACCTCATTTACATTGAGGGGAATTAGGTGAGAAGAGAATACAAAGAGATAAAGAGATAAGGCTGGACACGCAGGTCCAATTTATAAATTCCAAATTTACAATAATTTCTAAAATTACCCTTCCCTTCTAATATCCATCCGATATACACTATTCATACATCACATCCACATTCATTCATTCAAGACAGGCTTTTTACAACCAATCTAATCCAATTAATTAGTCTATGTTTAAGTGATCATCCAATGTTCAAACAACGGTTTGATTTTGCGCGAGTCCAACTCGATTGAGAATAAGTACATAAGGTACGAATTCACGAATTATATCGAACTACTTATTAAATCTAATTTAATTCGTATTCAATACTAATTCAATTATTTAATTCCAAATTAAATGTTTACACTTTTAATGTGCTTTAAAGACTTAGATTCTAAATCTAATCCTATTGGGTCTCAAAGCCCAACTAACATCCAATGTTTAATTTAATTCAAGTCAAATGGGCTTTCAATTGATTTATTAAGGCTTGGGCTTTGGTCAATGTGAGTCAAACCCAATTACCAAGCCAAATAAGGAATCACCCTTAAATGCCATAAAACCAATTTTAAGCCCATAAGGCCCAATTAAATTTTTAAAGCCCATTATATTATATTTGGACTTAATGGAGTGATTTAGGCCCAAATTGGATCCAATCCTTTTGGCCCAAATCTACTTGGTCCACCCAAGCCCATTATGCCCAAATACAATATTAAAAGCCCAATTCACCAATTAAGCCCATAATTAAATTTTAATATTCCAAACATTAAAGTCCAATTAATTAAAGTGTAAAACCAAGATTAATAATATTAAACCAAATATTTCAAAAATACCCATTTAATTTATTAATTATCTATTTTACAAAATAAATGTCCAACATTATTTTTAACAAAAAATCAACTCCTTTACATGTCCATTAACATTCGGCCAAGGTGAGTTTTTGTGTCGATTTGTTTTTCAATCCGATTGAATTACTAATCTACGTCCCGTATACGTTCTAAGTCATCCAATGATCTTAAACACAAAAAATTCCAATCCACTCCAAGTAGCAACACATTCGGCAAGGCATGAATTTGGGGAAAAGAATCATCCAATGCATTTTTCATAAAATTGATTTCATATTATGTCATTTTACATACATATAAGCATACTCATTCATCAAATTTCACAAGAACATGCTTCAATCAATTTTACCCAAATTTTAACCTAAAGTATTTCCATGCTTAACCATGGCTCCATGATACCATTGTTGGTTTCTATTATATGTCCCAAGGAAAGATTAAGCATTTAAATACAACAATGAATATATATATTAAAAGATGAAGTATGGCGGAATCATACTCACAAAGAACGGAATGCAGATGCGTTGATGAAATAAAATTTTCTCCTTTGTGCAGTGAGTGTTTCGGCCAAACAGAAAAGAGAAGCTCCAAGCAATTTTTGATCCTTCCAAGCTCTAAGATTAGTTTCCCATAACACCTTTGTATGATCCCTTGATGGTGCTAGCCTTGTGTGTGATTTTATGTTCCAAACAACACAAATTCTTCAAGTTTTTGCAACAAAAACAGAAAAGTGGAGAGGGCTCTGAAACTTCACAGTTTCGGTCAAGAGGAAAGAGAGGAGAGAGAGGGATTTGATTTCAAAAATCAATTTATATTTATGCCATAATATTATTAAATTAATAATAAACATATGACACAAATCATGCAATGGCTTAGAGTGTCAAACACTCAATTTCCATGCAAAACCATTGAGTGCATTGTACACTATCTCCATGCAATGCATCACAATTAAATAATGCATAATATGACATGTGTCATGTGGGCCCCACACGTTTCCAAATGAAAGTGGGCCCACGTGCACTCACGCGTTCGGGTTCGATATTTCCGAAATACCGAACTTACGTCGCGACGTTAATTAAATCGAATTTAAATAAATGATTGCGCCTAGCGAAATTATTATTTACGTCGCTAACGAATTAATTCTAAATTAACTCGTTTGCCCGAATTAAAATCTAATTTTAATTTCGCGTCGAAATCGAATTTCGATTATTATATCGAATATAATAATTTTACGATTAATTTCAAATTAATCGTTCTCTCTCTATTTATAGTACTTTATCCAAGATAAAGTCTCTCCGTAATTAATCCAAGATTAATTGAGTTTGAATCATACGTCATTGGTGAATCTTCGGGAAGCGACCCAAGAGATCTCCCAGATATGTTGGCAGTAAATACGGTCGTCGGATAATCCGAACACGTATGTACCTCGTACTACGTTTTTACCGATTCACAAGACAAGGTTGGCTTCTAGCAAAGCGCCATGCCTACCCAATTCTCCAGAAATATTCTTATAGGAATATCAGATCTATATCAAGCGTAGTATACCGTAGTATTGCGTACATCGATCCAGTATCGGACGATCACATGTTAGGCCTGGGGCTGGAAATGTGTCTGCCCCGTACGAAACATATATCGGACATCAAGCAACTAGTCTCTTTAAATCGGACAATCCTGACCTGGTCATATTGTCCCGACGGTTGCAACCTTTTATAGAGTACTAGTTCTGTGTCCTGCGTGATCATCACCTCCATATGTCTGAAGTGATACTTCCATCTCGACATCACATCCAGTACACTACGATTCTCGATAAACCCAGAAGAGGTGTACACAGAACCGGTTAAGGTCCCCAACCACCAAAACCAAAGTTTACCGATTGTCGCAAGTACTAGCGATGTAAGTCTCAGGTTAAGACCATATACACCTACCCTGATGCGGCCTCCCATAGACATGCAGACATACTACCAATGGGATTCCGCGGGGTCTATCCAGAGCGAAGCTGTTTTCCGTACCATCGGTAAAACACAACCTCCTATCGCACTTGCATAAGTATCCAATACTTAAATATATGAGAACTATGCCGTTGTGCCCTCACAACGTGCACAAGCGCAATACTAGTCTATTCCGCATTATCGATGTCCGATCTCGATAATACTCCGACTAGGGATATTTAATGATTAAACCTTTATGGATTGATACTGTCTCATATCATCTCAATCCGGTATTAATCATATGGACTTTCGCCATTTATATATCAAAGTAAATAATATTACAAAACGGCAAAAGGCAATTTCATTATCACATAGTTAATTTTGTACAATAATACAATATCATTTACAATCAGTGACGCTATGAGACATAATGTCTAACAAATAGTTGGACTATTAGAATCAAGATAATTGAAAGATTAGTGTTTAAAACATAATCCTGGGTGAAAATGTATTTAAACGACTTTATTTTTCAAATTGGGAATAAAATCTCACGATAGTCCTGAAAACTAAGAAGTTACTTTATTTGATAAAATAACATCTTAGGCCTAAGCCTGGAGTTAAGCAAATAGTAGAACATGATATTTGGAATATTCATGTGATGATAACTTTAGTGCTTAATCCATTAAGCTTGCCAAATAGACTCCTTAATTTCTTAATCAGAACTAAGGATTAGATCCTTATAGTATGATAATGAAATTGAAGGATCTTCATAGATCTATCCTTAGATATTAGAAGTACTAAATTGCAATAGTAAACTCTTGGAGAGTTAATGGCTATTCTCAAGGAGACAAAGCCAAAAGTTTGCAATAAGGCAAGAAGCGCAATGCGCATCTTACTTTGACATTCCGGAAGGCCAAGGCTTGGCCAAAGGCTTCTTGGGTGTGAAAAAGGCAAAGTCATTATAATCTTCTGGGAAGACATAGGACATATCCCTAAATGTCTGGCTAAATTGTGGCAAACGGGGACACATAAGCGTGACTGCCGTATGGACGAGGCAGACATGAAGGAATTGAAGACGGGCAAGGCTCCGACTTCAAATATGTTTGTCATAAACGTGTTCGCAACTAGTATTAAAATTGGATTTTAGATACTGGAAGTGGTACATAAATATGTACTGATGTACAAAATCTGCTGTAAGCAGGATACTGACTTCAGTTGAGATTTATCTGTGAATTGAGAACGTGACGAAAGTCACTGTTTTAATCGTATAAACCTAAGTTTAGGAACTACCATTCGGGTGTGTACTTAAATTAGGAAACTGTTATAATGTAACTGGTTTGACTAGATACATTATCTCTATATCAGGGTTTAACCCGTTGCGGGTATACCTTTATATTCTAGAACACTAAAGTGTTTTATTTTATAAAGATGATATTGAGATAAACACATTAGATGTGAATAACAGCATTTATATTTTGAATATAAATCAATCTCACACATATAATATGACAAATAAATAGCTCAAACTGAGTTAATCAGTTGAGACTTATAAGTGGCATTGTTGTCTGGGACACAATTAAACAAGACTCGTATATCCACACTTTCGAAGAGTGTGTACTAGGATAAATTTGATTATATTCAAATAATGTCTACGAAAATGATTCTTGTGTATATATAAGGAGGTTAGTGGGAGCGCACTGACAATGAATGTCTTAAATAATGATGACATATCATTTCTTGGAAATGATATTCCCATAATATAATCGGTGAAAGCTTGGCTTTCATGAAAAATTTTCCGTAGAATTCTTGGGAGAGACAACCTTTATTCTAGGAATAAAGATCTACTGGGATAGATTTAAAGTTGTTAACACTCTCCGAGAACTTGTACATTGAAATAAATGTACGCGACCTAGTGTCTCATACGCTTTGAGCATATGGAGTCACAATCAGGCCAATTCAAGTGATAGTCACTGGATTGATGTTCAGAACATCCTTTAGTATCTTAGATGAACTAAGGATGTTGTCTTATACTATGGAGAATGAGAACTTGAAGTGACTGGGTTCACTACTGCAAGTTTCCAAACCGATAAAAATGACTAAAAGTCGTAATAAAGGTATTATAAAAGTTTGAATAACGGTACAGTGAGCTGGAAATCTTCCATGCAAGATACTGTTGCCGAATAAACAACAAAAGTGGATTATTATTGCAGCTGAGGCAGCAATATAAGCCATTTGGGTCGATAATAATCCTAATCAGATTAGGAATAGTTCTGTTAGTAGCTGAGCTAGGCTTCAGCACAGACTAAAGAATTAATGGTCTCATCAACGATCCAGATATATACTTCAAATATTCATTTGATTCGTTCGGATCATACATCGTGGCGATGTGATGATCGAATAAATCGCATCAGATGATAATCATGCAAATCCACTGACGAAAGCATTTCTTCAGCAGAAGTTTGAGCGAACCGTACATAGTTCGGGTGTAGGACACTTGAGTGATTGGCTATGTGCCAAGTGGGAGATTGTTGGACAGTTATGACCCATAGCATCACTATTTGTACAGATCATGGTGTTGTTGTACAAATTAACTATGTGACAAAGGAAATTGCTCTTTTATCATTTGTGATTAGATCACCAAGATATATAAATGATGAAAGGTATTAGTTCTAGATTGATAAGATATGAGATAATATCAATCCATGAAGGTTTAATCATTAAATATCCCTAGTCGTAGTATTATCGAGATTGGACATCGATAATGCGGAATAGACTAGTATTACACTTGTTCGCGTTATGAGGGCATAACGACATAGTTCTCATATATTTGGGTATATGATACTCATGCAAGTGTAATTGGAGGTTATGTTTTACCGATGGTACGAAAAACAGCTTCGCTCTGGATAGACCCCTCAGAATTCCATTGGTAGTATGACTATGTGTCTATGGAAGTCCGAATCAGGGTAGGTGTATTTGGTCTTAACCTGAGACTTGCACCGCTAATACTTGCGACAATCAATGTACTTTTGTTTAGGTTGTCCAGGGGTTTAACAGGTTCTGTGTACGCCTCTTCTGGGTATATTGAGAATCGTAGTGTATTGGGTGTGATGTCGAGATGGAAGTATCACTCCAGTCATAGTGGAGATGATGATCACGTAGGATACGTAACTCGTTCTCTTATATGCTGCAGCTATCGAGATATTATGACTAGGTCATGTTTATCCGATTATAGAGACTAGTTACCAGAGATCCGATATGTGCTTCGTACGGGGCATACATATTTATAGCCCCATGCCTTGCACGTGACATCCGATACTGGATCGTAATACGCAATACTACATATACTACGCCTGATATAGATCACTTATTCCTGTAAGGATATTTCTGGAGAATTGGGTAGGCATGATACTACGCCCGTGAGTGTTTGCGGGCGCACTCGCATTGCGAATTAAGTGCGGCCCACAAGTCACATCAAGCATCAAATCACTAGTCAATCAATTGATGTGATGTCTAGTCACTTTGAGTGATTTGACAACTTGTCATGAGTGATGTGAATAGTTGATGGAAGTGGTTGTGGCTTTATTGCTTTGATTTTTTGAAAGTGTAAATATGGTATATGTTTAATTGATTTTTGAAATCAATAAACTAATACACATAACACACTCTCTCACTTCTTCTCCTCTCCCTCTCACGCCCAAGGGGCATTCTTCTCATTCTTTCACTAGTTTTGCCGAGCATACAAGGAAGAAGAAAGTAATTTTTGAGGCAAAAATTACCGAGTGCTAGCACACTTCTGGAGTCTTGCGAAGGTGATAGGGAACCGCACCCGTGAGCATGGAATCACAACACAAAGCTTGGAGCTTGATGGTGGTGATGGCCGAATTTGAGGAGGACAAAAACCAGTAAATGCTGAGAGTTCAAGGAGCTTCAAAGGGCATAAAAGTTTTCGTTGTTCCTCACATCGCACAACCGATCAATGTAAGTATTCCGCAAGTTCTTTGAGTATTCGCACATGAGTTTTATTGCTTGATTGGATTCCGGGACCTTAGAGAAACCCAACAAGCCCCACTTTAAATTCAAAATTCAAGTTGGGTTACGCAACACACTTCGGGCTCGGATTCGTTTAATCCGATTAAACAAATTTTCCGTTGCGATGTAATTAAATCCAATTTAATTAAATAATGATGCCTTGCAAAATTATTACGAAATTCGCTTACGAATTAATTCTAAATTAATTCATTCACCCGAATTAAAATCCAATTTTAATTCCGTATTGAAATCCGATTTCAATTATATCCAATATTTTATTTTATCGATTAATTCCAAATTAATCTTGTTCTCTTTTCTATTAGAATTTTATCACAGATAAATTCTTGCCGCAATTAATCCTATATTAATTTTCTCTCTCATAATTAATCCCAGATTAATTCTGTTCGAGCAAATGTCATCGGTGAATCTTTTGGAAGCGACCCAAGAGATCCTTGGTTATGTTGGCAGTAAATCCGGTTGTCGGACTATCCGAACATGTGCGTACCTCGTACCTCGTTCTTAGCGATTTACAAGACATGGTTGGCTTATAGCAAAGCACCGTGCCTACCCAATTCTCTAGAAATATTCAACGAAGAATATATAATCTTTATCAAGCGTAGTATACTAAATATTACGTATTACAGTCCAGTATCGGATGTCACATACTAGGCCTGGGGCTGGAATTGTGTTTGTCTCGTATGAAGCATATATCGGATCACTAGTAACTAGTCTCTTTAATCGGATAATAATGACCTTGTCATATTATCCCAATAGTTGCAGCATATAAGAGTACCATTTCTGTATCCTGCGCGATCATCATCTCCATATGACTGAAGTGACACTTCCATCTTGACATCACACCCAATACACTAGGATTATCAGTAAACCCAGAAGAGGTGTACACAGAACCTCTTAAAGCCCCGGACGACCAAAACCAAAGCGTACTGATTGTCGCAAGTATTAGCGATGCAAGTCTCAAGTTAAGACCACAAACACCTACCCTAATGAGGATTCCCATAGACACATAGTCATACTACCAATGATATTTCGAGGGGTCTATCCAGAGTGAAGCTGTTCTTGGTCTAACGGCTAACAAAACCTCATATCACACTTGCATAAGTATCAAATACTTAAATATATGAGGACCATGTCGTTAATCTTCCATAACTCGCACAAGTGCAATACTAGTCTATCCGCATTATCGATGTCCAGTCTCGATAATACTGCGACTAGGGATATTTATTGATTAAACTGTTCATGGATTGATACTGTCTCATATCTTATTAATCCGGAACTAATCATAAAGACTTTTGTCATTTATATATATTCAAGTAATCTAATTACAAAATGATCAAATAGCAATTTTCATTGTCACATAGTTAATTTGTACAAAAACCACAATGTCTTTTACAAATAGTGATGCCATGGGTCATAATTGTCCAAAACTTATGACCCGACTCTAATTATGAGATACTTATGAAGGGTTAATCCGTATGTAATGACTCTATCAATGGACATCGACGTGGTTCAGCTTAAGAGTGCAATTCCGCAGCAGTAATAGTGCAGCTTCAGGTCTTTAGTGGAATAACCTAGAGTTCATTATTTGGAATATTTAATAAAGAGCTTAATTAATATTCATGGATTATTGGAGCTCGGAACCGTAGGTCCATTTGGTCCCCGAGCTAGCTCGATATACTATAGCATATTAAATATAATTGGATAGTCCAATTATATACTCACATATGAAATTATTATTAATTTGATTAATAATATTTTTTTGTCACACTTGAAACTATATATTAAAATTTAATATATGGTTTTAATAATTATATGATAATTATTAAATACATGAAATTAAATTATATATAATATAATTTAATAAGGTCAAATTTGAATTTTCTAAATTTTGAGTTTTGGAACCCCTTGATTTTATTTTCGATGTTACACCTTTTTGAAAGGTAATAAAACATTCAATTTTGTAAAATTTTCTTATTATGGTAATTAAATATTGTTGTTACAAAATTTTGAAAATAATGACACCATGGCCGAAAATATCAAAGAGGAAATGGGAAAGGTTTTCATTTATTTTTGGGACAATAACCCTCGGTATAAAAAGAAAATATGATTTTTCATTTTGCTAATCTAATTCATTTTGTAACCCTAGCCACCTTTCTTGTTCTTCAAACTCTCTCAAGTTTTGAGAAAAAAAGAGGAAGAACAAAGAAAAATCATAAGAAAAAATTACTTGTGTGACTTGTAATCTCTAAAAGGTTTAGGGAATGATATTGTGAGTATAGCCCACATTAGTATCTGTTAGTGACGAGATATAGCTCGAAAGTTTGTTTGGTGTTGGACCAAAATCCATCTCCTTCATTTTCCTTAGGCCCACGACAGTGAGTAAAGTTTTTGCTCACTGCCACACATACAGTTGGTGAAACGGGGCTCGATTTGTTTTGTTTTAAATCCAAAATTTTTGGGGAATACATAGGGTTATTTTAGGGGCTATGTTGGGATTGGAAATGAGTGAAAAATCTGATATGAAACATAGCAGTGATTCACGCAAATATGGGGGCTGTTTGGGTAGTGAATTGGGTACAAATTAGGTCCAAAATAGTCCAGTTTTTGTGCCGCTGTTCGGGGGCTGTTCCAGGGTTGAAATTTTGTCCAAAACTGAAGTAAAATTTTAGTGGTGGTACTGGTAACTTTCGTTCAAGAGGAGAGAAGGGCAGAAAATTTTTTCAAGTCCGATCCGGGTGCCTAACGTGTTTCCGCTGCACTAGGAAAGTTGTTCTTACAAAATTCATATCATCAAAATTATTGAACCATGACAAAAAATAATTTAAAAATATTAAGAGAGAGCAATTCAAAAATTATAAGTTAGTGAGTCCTTTTATATTAGGGATTTTTTTTGCCCTAAAGATATAAAACAAAAAAAAAATTAAGCTTGCGGCTAGTGGTTACTCGCAGTGGGTATCCGCTGATTTTAGTTAATTACCAAACCCACAGAGGGTTTTGTTTTAAATTACCAAACCCGCTTACATATTTACCAAATCCTACCAATTGCGGGTGGGTTTTTGTGGGTTAGTGGGCAAAATTGACATCCATAATTATGAAATATTCCAAAATTCACCCTTAAAAAAGATGAAAGCAAGAAAGAAACCATCATTTTTCTTTAAATAGTATCAAATACTTCCATATTAACTCATCAAGTGGACACTTGTTTTAGATATGAAACAAAAGTAGAACAAAGCTAGTGACAAAAGAATTCACAGAACACATAGAAAATAATCAGAAGTAAATGTAAGAAAGTAAGATGAGACATACTAAATAAGAAGACACTAATAAATTTGAACAGTTGCAGGTGAAAAAATAGGTGGTATAGTGAAGAATTTTATCGATGGTGGTTTTCCACCCCGATGAAGTTTGGATATCGATGAGCGGTGGCACGGGGTATGTACTTGGCCATAGGGGAATTATGAGGGCTCAGAGAGGTTGGAGTCAGATGGAGTATCCGAGCACATTATAAAATGGAGTTTTCCCAAGGGAAATATTGACCGATGAAGAAGCGTAGGGATACCGACTCGACCCATAAAGGAAGTACTAGATTTGACAATATTTGAGCATTTGTGAAAGCCGATCCGAGGTGGTCCATGCTTATCAACTCGATTTGCCCGAAGGAAGGAGGATTTGATTCAACGCCATTCACCTCAGTGTGGTGAACCTGGTGCCAGGGTTGAGGTTATGATATTTCGTACTCACAGGTATGTGACGTATGTGTTGAGGGTAGTTGTGGAAACCCTAGGGTCATATAATACCCCGAGTAGTGAAAGTGGGTCTAACCTATGGATATCAAATATGTGTGTATTTTTAAATTATTTTATGGAATATTATATTCTGTTACGAGTCCGCAAGAAAAAATTGAGGCTAAATCGAAGTCCGTAAAATCTAGAACAGAGAAAATAAAGTTTCAACGCTCATGGGCATCATCTCTCGGCGTGTCGCCACATGCAAACTTGGGAGTCACAAAGCCCAATTTGTGAATGCTCGGCATCGCGATGCTCAGGCTTGGGATTCGTATCACCCAATCTGTAAATGCTCGGAGTTGTGATGCGCAAGGGTGAGCATCGTGACTCCCGCAGCTCTGAGAGATGAGTGTCGTGATACTGGAGATCAAATTCGTGACACTGCCATGTGTAAAATGTTGGTAGTGAGTAAATTTCCCTTGAATCCAATCCAAAACACTTCCAATTTCTCCAAACACTTCAATACACCTAAAATCCAATTTTAACATAACAACCAACATCAACACATATTATACAACAAACATACATGTATTCTAAATACATATATGTATTTCTTTGAATGAAAATATAAACCAAAATATAATCCCACAATGAAGTGATTCATGAACAATTCTAGGTCTCTCAAAGGTGGTCAAGGTATTCTAGAATGGTAGTCATACCTCCAAGCTATCATCAAGTGTTCAAAACTCTAATTTTATGTTTCATGTCCAACATGAACATTTTGACCCAATTACAAATATATATTTTTTTAACATCAAGTTATGTTATTATGTATCTAATATATAATATACCACTATATGGTTCATTAATGATAACAACTCACTAATGAAAATATACATTTAAAGAAGATCAAACTCACTTAGCAAGCTTGATTCAAAGATCCAATCTTCTTCTACTTATTGAAATGTTGAGAACTTCCAAAGTTAGCAAGCTTGATTCCAAGATCCAATCTTATTCTCCTTGTTAAAATATTATAGAGAACTTTTAAAGCTAGCAAGCTTGATTCGAAGATCCAATCTTCTTCTCCTTGTTGTTGTAGAAAACTTCCAAAGCTAGCAAGCTTGATATGGAGATCCAATCTTCTTCTCCTTGTTGATATAGAGAACTTCCAAAGCTTCTCCCACAAAAACTTTACTTAGGATAATATTTCTTTCTTTTGGTTAATGTTTGTTTTAGTTTACATTGTCTTGATTAAAAAATTACTCAAGCTTGCCTTTTATCGCAAAACTTATGCAATTTTTAATTAATAAAAAGTTCTAATTAACCTTTATATGATCTTAATCCAATTTGTTCAAATATGTATAGTAAGGTGTGACTAATCACGCTTGTCTACCACTTTGATTTAATACAATTAAATCATGACAAAATTTTATTAATGGATTAGTCGAATGTCTATCACTTTGATTTAATCCAATTAAATTAGGCCAAATACACCTATTATTATATATCCTCCAATGGTAGAGATATTTATGAAATTATAAAAAATTCCTTGTGAGACTTTGGATTAATCCAAATATTCCAAGTGGGTCAAAGTAAATAATTAATGTTATCCAATAACACTTAATTATTTTAGTTGATATTTATAATATCAAATATTATTTATTATAAAAAAATTATCGATTACCCAAGTGCTCAACGAGTACCCATTATATTGTGAGACTCTCTAAGTACCGACATGTTCGTCATATAAGCCTAGCTTATATGTATGCAATTCGACCACCTCCGAATTCACGAAAACATGAACGATCTTTCTGAATTATACAAGTTGATTGACACTAAAAAGTGTACATTTATTAAAAAGAAAATTAATAAAGTTACACTTGTAATTTCATTAATCCTCTTAATTTAGCACATTTGTAAAATAATAATTAAATTTATATTTTATTTTTATATTTTTGTGATTTTATTTCTTATATAGGTGAAATAATAACTTGGATGCATAACTATAAAAATAGACGTGACATTTGGATTTTGGAGGGCAGAAACTTGAAAGGGCATTCTAACAGTGTACAATTTCAGAAAGTCCAATTTTGCGCAAATTTTATATTTTGGACATCACTTTTTACTCCTATATTTAAGGTGATTCTAGTTCCAGATGAAAGAAGACTCAAATATCTACAACTTTTCTATTTACAGGATTATATAGTTCTGAGGTTTTCAAGGTCGAAATTGGTGAAGAAATCAATTCGTGTTGCATGTAATTTTAATTATTAGAAAATAAAGTAAAAAAATAAAAAATAAAAAATAAAAGTTGAAATGTCACAATCCACCTTGACAAATGTTTACAAAATAATCAACAAAAATAAAAATAAAAAGTCAAAAAAGAAAAAAGAAAAAATAAATTAGTAAAATTTTAATTTGGAAAGTTGTAATTAATTATTGAGGGATGAGCACTTCTACTATAAATAGAGGTGTCCACCTCTCATTTTCTTCATACTTCTTTCATTTTCTCTCTTGAAGAATTTGGAAGAACTGTCTCGTGTGTTTTATTTTTCTTGTAATCTTTTATCTTTTAGTAATAAAATTGTGTGTTTTTATTCAAAGCATGAGTAGCTAATGTTAGAGTAGTTGTGGAACACATAGGTTAAAATCGATACCCCGCACATCGGAAGTGGGTCTAACCTGTGGATATCAACCATGAATGTATTTATAAATTATTTTATGGAATACGATATTCCATTACGAGTGTATAGGAAAAAACCGAGGCTAAATCGAAGTCTGGAAACTCAAAAAAAGACAAAAACAGGTTTCTTCTCATTGTTATTATAGAGAACTTCCAAAGCTAGCAAGCTTGATTTGAAGATCCAATTTTCTTCTCATTGTTGTTGTAGAGTGTTGGACAATTGTGACCCATAGCATCACTATTTGTAAAAGACATTGTGGTTTTTGTACAAATTAATTATGTGACAAAGGAAATTTCCATTTTATCATTTTGTAATTACATTACTTAAATACATAACTGATAAAAGTCCTTATGATTAGTTCCAGATTATAAGATATGAGACAGTATCAATCCACTAAAGGTTTAATCATTAAATATCCTTAGTCGTAGTATTATCGAGACTGGACATCGATAATGCGGAATCGGCTAGTATTACACCTGTGCGCGTTATGGAAGCGTAACAACATAGTTCTCATATATTTGGGTATTGGATACTCATGCAAGTGTAATAGGAGGTTCTGTTTACCGATGGTACGGAAACAGCTTCGCTCTGGATAGACCCCTCGGAATCCCATTGGTAGTATGAATATGTGTCTATGGGAATCCGAATCAGGGTAGGTGTATTTGGTCTTAACCTGAGACTTGCATCGCTAATACTTGCGACAATCAGTACGCTTTGGTTTTGGTCGTCCAGGGCTTTAACAGGTTCTGTGTACGCCTCTTTTGGGTTTATTGAGAATCGTACTGTATTGGGTGTGATGTCAAGACGGTAGTATCACTTCAGTCATATGAAGATGATGATCACGCATGGATACAGAACTGGTACTCTATTATGTTGCAACTATCAGGATAATATGACAAGGTCATGATTATTCGATTAAAGAGACTAGTTGCTAGTGATCCGATATATGCTTCGTATGGGGCAGACACTATTCCAGCCCCAGGCCTAGCATGTGACATCCGATACTGGATCGCAATACGCAATACTTAGTATATTACGCCTGACAAAGATTATATATTCCTTAAATAATATTTCTGGAGAATTGTGTAGGCACGATGCTTTGCTAGAAGCCAACCATGTCCTGTAAATCAGTAAGAATGTGGTATCGGGTACGCAAGTGTTCGAACAGTCCGACGACCAGATTTACTGCCAACATATCCAGGGATCTCATGGGTCGCTTCCCAAAGATTCACCGATGACGTTTGACTCGAACAGAATTAATCTGGGATTAATTATGAGAGAGAGAAAATTAATCTAGGATTAATTACGGCAAGAATTTATCTGGGATAAAATTTGAATAATAGAGAGAGAACGATTAATTTGGAATTAATCGATTAAATAATATATTCGATATATTAAATTGAAATTATATTTCATAACATAATTAAAATTGGATTTTAATTCGGGCGAACAAATTAATTTAGAATTAATTCACGAGAGTGACTTTCGTAATAATTTTACGAGACATTATTATTTAATTAAATTTGATTTAATTAAGTCGCAAAGGAAAATTCGTTAATTTAGAATTAACGAACCCGAGCCCGAAGTGTGTGTTGCTGGCCCACTCGAATTTTGAATTTAAAGTGGGGCCCACCTAGTCACATGACTAGTCAACTTTATCAACTTTTTGTTGATAGAAGTTGGTAGAGATTTTGATAACTTGTCTTACACATTTTGTGATTTGTGAAAGACTTTTACCTACTTGATTTTTTGTAAATGGAATTTGACTTTGGAAATCAAATATACATAAAACAAAAATCAAAACAAAAACACATATCTCTCTCTCCCTTAGAAAATTGCCGAAACCTCTTCCCTCTCACACTCTCAGATTGGCGTGAACCTAGGGTTCATGAGATATTGATTTTGTTTCAAAATATTGATTGCTAGCACAACAAAAGAGTCTACAAATGTGATAGGGAAACTATTCCCTTGAGTTTGGAATTCAAATATCAAAGCTTGGAGCTCAACATTCATACAAAGGAGGGCTTGGAGCAATTCTCAAGGAGGCAAAATTTTTGTATTCTCTACATCCACTTATCCGCTCAATGTAGTATTTTCCGCAAACTTACTTTTTTTATTCACACAAATTTTATGCTTAATAGATCTTTGGCATGTTCTAGGAGAACCCAACAATGGTATCAGAGCGCCAATTTTAAGCATGAAATAATTAGGGTTCATAGACTTTATTTTGGGGATTTTGTGATTTGAGCATGATACCTTCAAATTAATGTTTGGTTATGCTTAGATTATGATAACTTAGAGTTATGCATGATTAATTTTGAGAAAAATTAATTAGATTAATTTTCCCAAATTAGATGCCATGGCCGAATGTATAACCCTAGTGAAGCTCATGGTGATTTTTGAATATTAGACCATTGGATGTGTTTAAATGTATGAGTATATTGATTTGTGATTTAATTGGATTGAAATCAAAATTGGATATGAAAAATCCATGATTGCCGTGAGCTTGTGAAGCATGTATAGATTGATTTTGCTTTAATTTGTGTAGGACATGAGTTGGTTAAATTAAAGCATGATTAATTAGTTTAATTGATGTTTTGGAAACATTGGATTAATTAATTAATTATGGCTAATACACTTTAATTAAAAATTTGTGATATTTGGAATATTGTAATTAAATAAATTAGTCTTCAATTTGGAATTGGGCTAATATTATTATATTTGGGCTTAATGGGCTTGGTTAGGCCAAGTTGGTTTAGGACAATTGGATTGGATCCAAATTGGGCCTAAAACCATTCCATAAAGTCCAAATAGAATAATTGGGCCTTTAAATATTTAATTTAGCCTAATGGGCCAAAATTAATTTTATGGCAAAGGGTGATTCCTTATTGGGCTTTGGTTGCCAAAGTCCATGCCTTAAGAAATTAATTAAAAGCCCATTGGACTTTAATTAAATTGACATTGGATGTTAATTGGGCCATTCGGACCCATTAAGATTGGATTTATAATCTAAGTCTAAAATTCACATAATTAAGTGTAATTATTTAATTTAGAATAAAAATGAATTAGTATTGAATATGAATTAAATTGGATTTAATATTGTAGTTCGATATAATTCAAGAATTCACACTTGGAGTACTTATTCTTAAACGAGTTGGACTCGCGCAAATCAAATCGTTGTTGAACATTAGATGATCATTAATTCAAAGATTAATTAATTGAATTAGATTGATTGAATAACATGCTTTGTGTGAATACATGGATGTATTGTATGAATAATGTATATTAGATGGATATTAGACGGGTGAGGGCAATTTTGGAAATTGTTGTAATAATTTTAGAATTTATTAAATTGGACCTGCGTGTCCAGCCTTTATCTCTTGACTCTTTGTACTTCTCTTCTCACCAATTCCCCTCAATGTAATTGAGGTTTCTTTATTGTATTATGTAATTGGGTAGAAGTAAGTATAGTGCTAACCGGGGAGAGGAAATTGAGAGATTTGTTCTAGGAATAATTTGTTGAATATCCATCCGCATATTGTCATTATTTATTTCGCGCCTTATTATTATTTTAGAATGCATGCTTAAGGGTGTATGATGAGACCTAATCAAAGATAATAAATTGGTTGCCAATTTACACGAAAAACCCTCAAACAAATATTAAGCGAATTCCTTCCATTGAGTGGTTCTCTCTCAAGATCCAAAATTGGCATTGGTTTGTTCGCCAAAGTCAAGATCAATGTCCATCGCGGATGTGTTTGAACTACGAAAGCTTTGTTCCATATCACATGTCTTGGGCAAGTTGTGATTTGTTGGCCAAAGTCAATGTCACTTCTTGTTCATCGACATGGATTGCGAAGCTTTCCCACTGTCAATGGGTCCCGCTTAACTGGAATCATTAAGATTGTTAAGCCAAAGCCAAGGCTTAGTTGATTCAGAGGAAAAGGTTAGGAAAATATATTGGATATATTGGCATATATATTGTATATATGTTTCGGACTTGGAGGTCCACCTATCGGATCTAGGAATTGGATGAGATCCAATTGATCTTAGAGATCTACCTAGTTAAATATCATACAGCTTATTGGCCAAAGTCAAGGTTGTGTGTTATTTAACGGGATCCTAGCCCAATAGGAAACTAGGTTTCCTGAGTACTCAACAGAGGGTTAGAGGCTCGTCGAAAAATTGTGAGAGGCCAGTATTGAATTTGCAATTTCGTTCAAATACTTTCCAAATACGCGCTTTCAAATTATTTCGTCATTTTATATATTTATTAGTTGGACAAATATTTTATTATTTTTATTGTAACAGTTGGACTGTACGCAAAAATCATTAATTGAATAGTTAGACTATTGCAATTAAAGATGGTGGGAAAGATCAATGTTAGGGACATTATCATGGGCTAAAAATGTCTTTAATGGTGCAAACTTTCCTGACTGGGATATGAACCTCAGGATTGTCTTGAGGGCCGAGAAGATGCTCTATACGATAGAGAGACCTCTCGGGCCTAAGCCCGGAATTGAGCAGCCGCTTGAGCTTGAGCTTTGGAAGACTCACAATGATGACAACTCAACTGCTCAATCCGTCATGCTCGCTGCAATGACCCCTCAATTTTGTCGCCAGAACAAGGGATTGGATCCCTATAATATGATGGAAAAATTGAAGGACCTTCACCGATCTAACCTTAGATCGCAAAGGTATGAATTGCAGAAGAAGCTCTTTCGTTCTCGAATGTCAGAGGGTACATCTGTCGAGCACCATGTGTCACAAATGATTGCTGACATCGAACAGCTGGGTCAGCTAGGCATAACCTTTGAGGCTGAGACTTCTATATATTTGATCTTGCAGTCTCTTCCTGACAGTTGTAGCGGGTTCATCATGAACTATAATATGATGAACCAAGACCATACTTTTGGAGAGTTGATGGCAATGCTGCGAGAAGCATAAAAAGTGCTTTTGAAGGACAAAAAGCATGAGGCGCACTTTGCTTCGACATCTCAGTCTGCCAAGGCTTGGCCAAAGGCTACTGGAGGCGTGAAGAAGAAGAAGAAGAGAAATGGCAATGCCAAATCATCAAAGTCTTCTGGGAAGGCAAATGACAAATCCCAAGATGTCTGCCAACAGTGTGGTAAATGAGGTCACTAGAAGCGTGACTGCTGTGAGTACAAGGCGTACATGAAGGAAATCAAAGCGGGCAAGACACCGGCTTCATGTATGTTTATTATTGAAATAAACATGTCTACTTATAGTTTTAAAAATCGGATTTTTGATTCTGGTTGTGGTACTCATATATGTACTGATGTACAGGTTCTGCAGATTAGCAGAAGATTGACTTCAAGAGAGATAGACCTCCGAGTTGGAAATGGGACTAGAGTCGCCGTTTTGGCTGTTGGGACTTATATTTTGGAACTGCCCTCGGGGCATGTACTTAATTTATCAAACTGCTATTATGTACCTAGTTTGACTAGGAATATTATTATGAATGTGGGCATACTTTTGTATTCAGAAACACAGGGTGTTTTGTTTATAAAAATGATATTGAGATATGTAGTGCTGATATTAATAATGGTCTTTATATTTTGAATATAAATCAATCTCAAACATATAACGTAACAAACAAAAGGCTTAAATTAAGTAACAAAGATGAAACTTATATGTGGCATTGTCGTCTGGGACACATTAACAAGACTCGCATATCCACATTTTTGAAGAGTGGATACTTGGACGGATTTGATCCAAATTCATATGACGTCTGTGAATCTTGTGTATTAGGAAAAATGCCTAAAACACCTTTTAGCGGTAAATGTGCACGTGCCATCGAACTGTTAGCCCTCGTTCATAGTGACGTACGTGGGCCCATGTCTAGCCAGGCTAGAGGTGGATATGAATACTTCGTAACCTTTACGGATGATGCATCGCGTTATGGTTATGTGTATCTTATGAGACACAAGTTGGAAACTTTTGAGAAATTCAAAGAGTTTCAACATAAAGTAGAAAAACAGACCGGTAAAAGTATTAAAACATTACGGTCGGACCGTGGTGGAGAATACTTGAGCAATGAGTTTCTCGATTACTTGAAAGAGTCTGGTATTCTTTCACAGTGGACTCCTCCCGGAACACCACAATTAAATGGTGTGTCCGAACTGAGAAATCGAACTTTGTTGGACATGGTAAGGTCTATGATGAGTCGCACTAAGCTACCAATTTCCTTCTGGGGATATGCATTGAACAGTGCAATACTTATTTTGAATAAGGTTCCTTCAAAGTCTGTTCAACAGACTCCAAATGAAATATGGACATGAAAGAAATCGGGTTTCTCATTCCTGCAGATTTGGAGTTGTTGGGCATACGTAAATGTTTGGATGTTACCAAACTAGAACCCAAATCGGATAAGTGCCTATTTGTAGGTTATCCTAGAGAAACCAAAGGATATTACTTCCACAACTCACAAGAGAACAAAGTAGTTGTTGCTCTACATGCGGTTTTCCTCGAAAAGGAATTCCTAAATGTAGTATTAAGTGGGAGGAAAGTAGAACTCGATGAAAATCAGAGTGATACTATTCCTGGCACCGGTTACATATTGGAACACGAACAGTTCATCAGGGATGATACTGTACCACAATCTTCTAATACACAAGAACCACGTAGGTCGGAGAGAGTCAGAAAATAACCTGAGAGGTATGGGTTTCTGATCTCACCTCATTTGGATATTAATCTTATTGAGGAAGACGAACCGGTTACGTATGAGGAATCGATACAAGGTATCGACTCCGGTTTATGGAAAGATGCCATGAAATATGAAATGGATTCCATGTACACCAACCAAGTTTGGACACTGGTTGATGCACCAGAAGGCGTAAAGCCTATTGGTTGCAAATGGGTCTTCAAGAAGAAGACTGACATGGATGGCAACATACAAATGTACAAAGCTAGGCTTGTAACAAAATGGTATCGTCAACGACATGGTGTCGATTACGATGAAACTTTTTCACTTGTTGCCATGATTAAATCCATTCGAATAATGCTTGTTATTGCTGCATATTTTGATTATGAAATATGGCAGATGGACGTCAAAACCGCTTTCCTTAACGGAAACATTTTGGAGGATATTTATATGCAACAGCCTAACGGTTTTGTCATGCCAAAACATGCAAAGAGGTTTGCATGTTAAATCGATCCATTTATGGATTGAAGCAAGCATCGCATTCTTGGAACCAACGTTTTGATGAGATCATAAAAGAATATGATTTCATTCAAAACAAGGATGATCCTTGTGTATATAAGAAGGTTAATGTGAGCGCACTAACATTCATTGTTCTTTACGTAGATGATGTATTGCTTATTGGCAATGACATTCCCATGCTACAATCGGTGAAAGCTTGGCTTTCATTAAAATTTTCCATGAAAGATCTGGGAGAAGCAACAATTATTCTGGGAATAAAGATCTACCGGGAGAGATCTAGAAAGCTGCTTGGACTCTCCCAGAGCACGTACATTGATAAAGTGTTGAAGAGATTCAACATGGATCAGTCTAAGAGGGGACTGTTCCCAGTGTCGCATGGCGTCACTCTATTTAAGGACATGTGTCCTAAAACTCAAGATGAGAGAGACAACATGAGTCAGATACCGTTTTCTTCTACAGTCGGATCGATCATGTATGTCATGATATGTACGCAACCTGATGTCTCTTATGCTTTGAGCATGTGTAGTCGCTATCAGGCCGATCAAGGTGATGGTCACTGGGTTGCGGTTAAGAACATCATTAAGTATCTTAGACGAACTAATGATGCTTTCTTAATCTATGGAGATGGAGAAATTGAGGTAACTGGGTTTACCGATGCAATCCAGGTACATATTTTGTTTGAACAACGAAGTAGTAAGCTTGAAATCTTCCAAGCAAGAGACTGTTGTTGATTCAACAATAGAAGCGGAATATATCGCTGCAGCTGAGGCAGTTTGGATCCGAAAATTCCTAATTAGATTAGGAATAGTTCCATTAGCAGCTGAGCCCGTTCCTTTGTATTGTGACAATAACGGGGCTATAGCGCAGGCTAAGGAACTGTGGTCTCATCAACAATCCAAGCATGTACTTCGACGTTACCATCTGATTCGTGAGATCATATATCGTGGCGATGTGAAAATCGAGAAGGTCGCATCAAATGACAACATTGCAGATCTGTTGACGAAGGCTATTCCTCAGCAAAGGTTTGATCGACATGTACATAGTTCAGGTGTTAGATACTTGAGTGATTGGCTATAGGCCAAGTGGGAGATTGTTGGACAATTGTGGACCATAGCATCACTATTTTTAAAAGATATTATGGTTTTTGTACAAATTAACTATGTGACCAAGGAAATTGCCATTTTATCATATTTAATTAGATTACTTAAATACATAATGATAAAAGTCATTATGATTAGTTCCGGATTATAAGATATGAGACAGTATCAATCCACTAAAGGTTTAATCATTAAATATCCGTAGTCGTAGTATTATCGAGACTGGACATCGATAATGCGGAATAGGCTAGTATTACACTTGTGCGCGTTATTGAAGCGTAAATCATAATTCTCATATAATTGGGTATTGGATACTCATGCAAGTGTAATATGAGGTTCTATTGACCGATGGTATGGAAACAACTTCGCTCTTGATAGACCCCTCGGAATCCCATTGGTAGTATGACTATGTGTCTTTGGGAATCCGAATCAGGGTAGGTGTATTTGGTCTTAACTTGAGACTTGCATCGCTAATACTTGCGACAATCAGTACGCTTTGGTTTTGGTTGTCCAGGGCTTTAACAGGTTCTATGTACGCCTCTTCTGGGTTTATTGAGAATCGTAGTGTATTGGGTGTGATGTCAAGATGGAAGTATCACTTCAGTCATATGGAGATGATGATCACGCAGGGATACAGAACTGGTACTCTATTATCTTGCAACTATCGGGATAATATGACAAGCTCAAAATTATCCGATTAAAGAGATTAGTTGCTAATGATCCGATATATGCTTCGTACGGGACATACACTATTCCAGCACCAGGCCTAGCATGTGACATCCGATACTGGATCGCAATACGCAATAATTAGTATACTACGCCTGACAAAGATTATATATTCCGTAAAGAATATTTCTGGAGAATTGGGTAGGCACGATGCTTTGCTAGAAGCCAACCATGTCTTGTAAATCGGTAAGAACGTGGTACCGAGTACGCACGTGTTCGGACAGTCCGACTACCGAATTTACTGCCAACATATCCATGGATCTCATGGGTCGCTTCCCAAAGATTCACCGATGATGTTTGACTCGAACATAATTAATCTGGGATTAATTATGAGAGAGAAAATTAATCTATGATTATTTACGGCAAGAATTATCTGGGATAAAATTCGAATAATAGAGAGAGAACGATTAATTTGAATTAATCGATTAAATAATATATTTGATATATTAAATTGAAATTAGATTTCATAGCAGATTTAAAATTGGATTTTAATTCGGGCGAACGAATTAATTTAGAATTAAATCGCGAGCGACTTTCGTAATAATTTTGCGAGGCATTATTATTAATTAAATTTGATTTAATTAAGTCCCAACGAAAATTCGTTAATTCGGAATTAACGAACCCGAGCCCGAAGTGTGTTTGGAGGGCCCACTCGAATTTTGAATTTAAAGTGGGGCCCACCTAGTCACATAATTAGTCAACTTTATCAACTTTTTGTTGATAAAAGTTGGTAGAGATTTTGGTAACTTGTCTTACACATTTTGTGATTTTTGAAAGACTTTTACCTACTTGATTTTTTGTAAATGGAATTCTACTTTGGAAATCAAATATACATAAAACAAAAATCAAAACAAAAAACACACATCTCTCTGTTGGTGTTTGCTAAGGTCACAAGATCATTAAACAAGCATGAAACAAATGCGAATACAAATCAACGAAGTTGCGGAATACTCATATCGATCGGTTGAGCGAGGCAGGAGGCAACAAAATCTGATTTTCTGCTCCATGGAGTCACGGCAATGAGCTGCATCCAGTCCATTGTTTTCGGCCATGTGTCTTCAAGTTTTGAGCTCCAAGCTTCGTCAAACGATTCTCGGCTCATAGGTGGACTTCCCTATCACTTTCGCATGACTTCGTAGTGTGCTAGCACTCCCAATTTTGCCACAAAATCGCAACTCTAAGCTTCCCTAGCTCACGGTTTTTGCCTAGCTCAAACTAGTGAAGAAATGGCAGTGAATGCCGAGAGAGAGGAGAAGAATTTGGAGAGAGAGAGATGATAAAATGTGTTGTCTAAAAAATTGGTAATTGACTTACAAAATCATATACACAATTTTGGCTTTAAAAAAAGTCAAACCAAATAATGCCAACAACCACCATCAATCCATCAATCCATCAATCTATCAAATCAAGTGACAAGTTGTCACATCACTCAAAGTGACTAATGATTTGACGCTTGATGCGACTAGTGATTTGACACTTGATTTGACTTGCGTGCCGCACTCGAATTCGAAATGCGAATGCGCTTGCGAACAATCCCGAGCTCGGGTTCGCTAATTCAAAATTAATGAATTTTCCATTGCGACGCAATTAAATGATTATGCCTAGCGAAATCACTATTCACGTCGCTAACGAATTAATTCTAAATTAATTCATTCACCCGAATTAAAATCTAATTCTAATTCCGCGTCGAAATCTAATTTCGTTTAATATATCAATATATTAATTAATCGATTAATTCCAAATTAATCATTTTTCTCTCTTTAATGATATTTATCCCAGATAAAATATCTCCGCAATTAATCCCAGATAATTTTCTCTCTCCTCTAATTAATCCCAATTTAATTTAGAGTACGAGTCATACGTCATCGGTGAATCTTCGGGAAGCGACCCATGAGATCCCCGGAT